>JAQQSY010001496.1:0-14332 GCA_028646535.1 Procyon lotor | reverse complement strand
TTTTGAACTTTTAATGTCAATTAATTAAAATGGTCATGATGACTTTCCCAGTTATATTTATGTTAGGAAAAATTCTGACAGTCTATCAGAATTGGTGAAGTATTTCTGATTGTATAGATATATACACAGATTTAGTAGCGGGGGTTGGGGGAAGGCTCGAGGCTTTTAAAGAACATAATTTTGTTCAATAAGTAGTGGTTTTGGAATACCAAAGGTTAACATACTTCTAAGCTTTTGGAAGTAGATGACATAATGCAAACTTTGCTGGGACATGATTAAAGCTTTTATTACACCACTGAGTGTAATAACTGAGTAAGCTTAGCTGAGTTTGTGAGTCCTTCTAAACCTTCATTTTCAACTCTGAGATGAAGCTAATACTACATACTTCATAGAGATGGTTCAGGGTCCATAATGAGGGCCCAGACAAATAGTAGTGTGGTGGAGCCATTCCCCTGCAGGAACTGAGTGGTAGTTCGGGTTACCCCTGGAAATAGTGGTTGTACTGGCCCCTATTTTTTCAGTGTTTACTGTGTGGCAGTCACTGGACTAAGCGGCTTATCTCATTCTCTTCTCCCATTAGTCCTCTGAGTTGGTGCTATTATTATCTTCCAGTTATAGATGAGGAAATGGAGTCACAGAGACATCGCCGTTGCTGTTAGAAGTGGCCAGGATTTGAAGTCAGATAGATTGACTCTAGAGCCTGTGTCCTGTGTCATTCCTTTAGACTGCTGGAACACCTGGACAGGCTCGGGGGTATTTGGGTGGAGTAGAACCTCTTTGCCTGGTGTTGATTTTTCAGGCTGATTGACTGGTCTTTATTGGCCTTCAAAGGTTCCTGTTAACTTTTTGTGATTCTTAGATCCAGGAGTTAGCCACACGTAGGGTCTGGTTCGTGAATGCCTTGGGAGTAGGGTTGGAGGCCCACCAGGTGGACCCCATTGAACAACAGGTAGAACTTGGAAATCCAGCATACTCTTGGGCACATTAGAGGTTCTCTTTGGGGAAGAGCTAAGGGCTCTGTCTCATTCCTGAATAGATTACAGTTTTACTATGATGGGCTTGACTTTGCCCTCCACTTCCCCCCTTAGCAGCCCTGAGGTAATCTCCCTGTCCATGATTCCTTGCCTCCCACTCCCACCCCCCCAGTGGGTTAACTGTTATTTTGTAGGTCTGCTTCCTCCCTCACCTCTTATTTTGCCCACCATGGACAGCCTTTGACCACACCAGTTGGCATTTATGGTGGCCCATAGATCATGGCCAAATGGTGTGGTGCTTAAAAAAACACCACCTCCACTCAACATAGGAGAAAAAGGTGGGATTGCCCTCATTGCCTCTGAGAGGAATGGAGGGCTGAGGTGGGCAGGCCTCAGAGACTGGGTGAGTGGTTGTACAAATTCTCAGTAGAATTCTGCTCATTTTCTGTCCTTGGATTGAACGTTATCCTGAGATACAAGAATTTTGTCTGGGTGAATGTAAAAGATTTACCACCACACAAAAACTTGCCGATAGACCTAATCTTTGGTTTATGGCTAGCATCAGATATTGAGTGACCTGTGTGCTTTCTAATTGAAGGGCAGAAGGTCTGGGGGTGGGGTGGGGAGGGTGACAGGAGGAAGAGGATGTCAGCTGGCTATGCTTGATGGCTGAGCTAACTCTTGGCTCTTTACACCCAGTTTATGGCACGTGATTAGGATCTGAGGAACTCTGTATTGTCTTTCCTTCAAAGTCAAAGCAAGTAATTTTGCTAAACCTACTGCTAGAGTGTAAATTCCTCAAGAGACCTAATTGCTTATTACTGCTTTCTGCGTCCTTTGTAGATGGTAAATGTTAAGTGAATGTTGGTTAAGTCAGTTAATGAAGAAAGTTGTTAAATTACTGAAAGAATGCGAGTTGAGCTACCCTCTTCCAGTTTCTTATTGTTAACGCTTCCGAAAAATATGCCCATAACCACCAACAACAGAGACAATTGATTTTCCAGTTAAATTAAAAATAATGAGAGAATTAAGCTGCTACATTTTGTCTAATAGCATAAAGATGGGAATTATATGAGAGCAAAGAAAACCAAATCAGCCCTTATAGTCTTAATCACAACTGTCATTGTCATAGTTTGCCGGAAATCCTTTCCTCTCCTGCAGGCTGAGTTTGGGTCCTAAGTGGTTAGTTACTGGGAATTATTTGAGTGATTATGGTTTTTGAAGTGTGGAGAGGTTGTTTCAGAAAGCTTTTTTTTTTTTTTAAATCACTCTGGGAAGCACTAATTTAAACTCAACTGTGCTGTCTTCCAAAAATTCCCAAAGAAGTATTTCATGTTTCAACACAGTTTGCTATTATAGTGTTTGCGGAAGTAGTTGCTTAGTATATGACTGAGATTTCTTCTGTGACTTTAATAGTCCATAGTTAGCAGTGTAATTTGTTGGAAGGCTTAGGGCACCACTTGCTTTTTTAGGAAATACTATCATTTATAAATAAGTAAATTTTTTTTTTTAACTGCAGATCAGTGAATTATGAGTTACCTAGTCACTCCTTATGGTGTGTGGCCTTGCAGCAAGTCAGTATTTAAGTCTCCTATAGGAAGCCCAGGTGCACTGAGAAGTGCCTGACGAGATCTCTTCTGCCTGCCTGTGGGACTTGGAGATGTTGCCTTGTAAATGGCACATGCTTTTCCTGAGTAAACTGTCAGTAGGAGAAAGATGCCACCACGAAAGAGGGGCGTGGCCAGCTTCGCTTGCTGATGCGGGAGTTCTTGAACTGAGGGGAAACAGTGTGAGCCCAAGACAATGTCAGTTCCTTGAGATATAGGGCCTGAGTGTTCATAGGCTCTGGCTCGAGGAACTTGATTAAAATCGAGTGACCTGATTTCTTGGTAGAATTTTGGACTAATTTCTTCATTTCCGAGGCTCCTGTTACTGGAAAAATTATCACAGAAGTATAGAGAATAGGAAAGGAGTTTTTAAAGACGTGGTGTGTTTGTAAGTTATGGATTAAAAGTGATTTACCAAATATATAGGTCCACTCTTTTCAGTGAATTTTTTCCCACTTATTATTTTATTTTTTACTGAAATAAAAGAGTCACCAAAAGTCACCACTTGAACCATTTGAAGTATGATTCGATGGTTTTTAGTATATTCATGATGTCGTGCAACCATAACCATTATGAAATGCCTGAACATTTTTATCCCCTCCAAAGGAAACGCTGTGCCCACATAGATCTCACCTCCCATCCTTCCCCACCCGTGCTGCCTTTGGCAACCATTAATCTACTTTCTGTCTTCATGGTTGTCCCTTTTCTGGACATTTCCTGTAAATGGAATCATACAGTCTGTGTCCTTTGTGTCTGGCTTCTTTTACTTCGCACAGTGTTTTCAAGTTTCATCCATGTTGTAGCAGGTGACAGAACTTCATTCCTTTTTATGACTGAATAATATTGTGTTGTATGGATACACCATATACACTTTATATCTCCCATCAGTTGATGGGCGTTTGGGTTGCTTCCACTCTTGGCTGTTAGGCATAATGCTGCCATGAGCATTTGTGTGTACTTTTTGTCTGAATATATTCTTTTGGGTAGATCCCTGGAAGTGGAGCTGCTACATCACGTGGGACTTCTGTATTTAACTTTTTGAGACTCTGCCAAGCCATTTTCCATTCCCACCAGCAGTGTCCAAGTGTTCTATTTTCTCCACATCCTCACCAGCACTTGTTGTTTTCCGTTTGTTTTGTTTTGTTTTCTTTTAAGCATTTCTTCTGGGCGCGAGGTGGTATCTGACTGCGGTCTGGATTTTCCTTTCCCTCTGCAGAGTGTTTTGCTAGCCTTACCATGACCCAAGCTTCTGCCTTTATTCTAGCCTTTTAGCCCTTCCCGCTCTCCCTATCTTTTTGTGTCCTCTGGCTTATTACCCGACCAGGAAAAAGTTTCCTAAGAGACATCAGTTCTGCTTAGTCTCACATCGCTCTTCCCTTTCTTACCACTTCGAACCAATGTAACACCGAAGTGCAGGAGGTAGGCTCTTCCCCAGTGTTTTCGGTGCCAGCCAGCCAAGCGCCCTGGGCTCTGGGAGGCCCGAGGATGAGGGGGAACAGGATTCCACCCCAGTTTAGGTTGCTTACAGTTTAGTTTGCATAATCACCATTTAAAAAGGGAAAGAAAATTTGGGTAGCATCCATTACATTTTCCTTAGATATCCCTTTAATTCAGCCTAAGGGTGAGGTGGAGCAGTGAGAGGAATTAAAAGTAGAAGACAGTGCCAAAAAATACTAATTTTTGTCTTCATCCCAAATGGTATATTTTAAGAGGTCTAGATGTAAATCATGGAAATAATGAATTATAATGTATGAATGTATATGTATGTATATGTATGTATATGTATATATATGTATGTATATATATGTATGTATATGTATATAACCAGGTTATTAAACATGATCTGAGGTTTAAAAGCTTTTAGTTTAGTAATATATGGTAAGGATCAAGTTCATTTTTATTTGTTGTTTAAAAAAAAAAAACAGTTGGAGGGAAGCTGGCAAACAATGACTTGGCCAGGTGACCAAGGTGAATAGCCTCAGTGATAACTCGTGTGGATGCCCGCTGGATGCGAGGGCATCTCAAACTGTCATAACCCCAGTCTAATCATGAGGAGAACGTTCACCCACCAAATCTTGGTAGACGGACACTCTACAAAATATCTGACCTGTACTCTTTAAAGCTGCCGTGATTCTCAGAAACAAGGGAAGTCTGAGAAATGGTCACAGCCAAGAGGAGCCCAGGGAGACATGAGGACTAAATGTCATATGGTGTCCTGGATAGAAACCTGGGATGGAAGAAGGGCATTAGGCACAAGCTAAGGAAACCTGAAAAAAGTATGGATTGTCGCTAATCATAATATATGGTTCCTGGTTCATATCCTGATAGGGGAAACTGAGTGTGGGCTGTATAGAAACTCTGTATTAAGTACATCATTCCTGTGAGTCTAAAACTGTTCCCCAGAAATAGTTGATTCTAAAAAGGTTACCAGAAAAACACACAAAACAGTTGGAAGTGTTTTTCTTTAGTCAAAATGTGACTGCACCATATAATTATGGTTTTTTTGTAATACTTGAAAAGCAAGGGTGGGCAAACTATGGCCCAGGGGCCAGATCCCAGCCTACAGCCTGTTTTTACATAACGCTCCAGCTAAGAATGGCTTTTACATCATTAAAGGGTTGTAAACAAATAAAGACAAAGAGGAATATGCGACAGTGTATGTAGCCCACAAAGCTTAAAATATTTACTCCCGACCCTTTACAGAAAAATTTTGCCAACCTCTGATAGAAAGTGAGATGATAGTCTTTACCAATATTTTATATAAACATTTAGAAGAAATAGGGATCTTAGACGATAAAATGGTATGTTTATCGGTCATCGTGGATCATTGTTTTCACAAATAACCTTGGGCTCTAGACATCATGTAGTATAATGACGGGTCCGACATAGATGCTGAATTTGAGGGGTTGCCTTGCTTGTCTTATTATTTTAATGACATGCAGCATGCCACAGCAAGTTTCTCAAACCCGTGCCTCTCTGAGATAGCTGGACCTGGACGTAGGGACCCGAGAAAAACAGGGAAAAATGAACGTCTGGAAATACGTGGCTGTTTACAGTTTACTCTTGGACGTCTAAATAGAGTAATCGGTTCTGATGGTTGGAAGCATTGATTTTCCTGTGATAGATTGATGGTGTTTATAAAATCACAAAGTTGGTGATCAAGTAGAAAATGAGTCCATGTATTACCTTTATAAAGCGGGTGCCGGTCACTGCCAAGAGTGCTCCAAAGATGCTGTGAAAGGCGAAGATTGTTTTACTCTGTGAATAATTTTTCCTACATTGTTTACCCTGATGCCAGTAGAGAGATCATAGTTGTGGGGCGCCCGGATGGCTCGGTCGCTTGAGCTTCAGATTATTGGTTTTGGCTCAGATCGTGGCCTCGGGGGTTCCTGGGATGGAGGCCTGGGTCAGCTCCGCAAGGAGTCTGCTTGAGGTTCTGCCTCTCCCTCTGCCCCTCCCCTCCTGCTCTCTCTCAATATAAGTGGATACAACTTTAAAAAAAATAGAAAGAAAAAGATAAGAACTCCTGGTTCCAAGAGGCCAATGGCAAGCAGCCCTGAGAGCGGGGCCCCTGGGACGTGGGGTTTGGAGGGGTAGCTGAGCTCATCTTTGGGGACCCTGCTCTCACTCCTGTGACACTGGAGGAGTCGAGGTGGTCCCGACAGAGAATTGGAGCGGAGACGTACATTTAACTTACTTCCGTCTCCGTGGTGGCAGGGGTAGGGAATAGAGAGAAATGTAGACATTTCCTTGATTATCAGAATAGCCACTGACTTTGAGCCAGAGTGTCCCTGGTATTCCTGTAAAAAGGAGTGTGTTGGGCCCGGGTGGGCCGAGAGGCTTTCCTTTGGCGCAGCTCGTGCTGCTTCTGCACTTGCTGCTTTTCCAGCGTGGCCGTGGCCGTGGTCGCTAGCTCTGACCCTGAGTGTGAGTGCCGACGGGGGTAGGAAACCTCGAAGGACGGCGATCTGTGCTCCGCACTCCTCATTAAGATTCTGTCTTCCTGCTAGACTGTGGAATGTGTTGTGTACTTTACTGACATTGCCCCGTTTTACAAGAAGGTGATTTTATTAAGTGGCACTGGTACTCAGTCAAGTTCAAAGCACAGGAGACACAGCTTTTACTGCAAAAGATGGCAAGAGCACACTGTTTGATGCAGCGCAAAACCTTATTCTCCAGTTTTCCTTAGTGTTATGGTTATTCTCAGAGATACATTTAAATGCCATTTTTCCCCTTTGAAATTGTGACAGTGAATGAATGTGTGGCATCCGTATTGTACATGACATCCCGGGTTGCCAGTTTGGGCCACTTGTAGGTGTAGGTGTGTTCATTTCTGGCTGCTCAGTAGTTCTGTCCACACTATGTGTTCTTACCCTTTTCACTGATTATCAGGGTGTTTGAACTTGGTAGAGGTTTACTTTCTCCCCTTGTTGCCTCCCTTCCCCCCTTTCGGCTCAGTGGCGTGGCTCATGACATTTCTCTTAGGACCACGTAACCATAAACTGGTATTTAACTTGGCTGAACGTGAACGCCCTGGTATGCTGTTGCACGTCCGAAGGCTATGGAGCTGACTTGATCGTCTAATACCCCTTTCGGCTTCCCCCCTATAGTTATGCCTTCAGATGTATATGGATGCATTCTTGAGAGATTTCCTAATGTCTCATATGTAGGAGCATCTGTGTGTCTGCATCGCTAATGTTCTCATAAAATTGATTCCAAGTCTGTTAAGGAGGGAGACTTGCTTTGCGTGTGCACCATCCCTTTGTGCTGTCTGCTTAGCCTGCCTGTCCCCACGGGCTGCTTAAGAACACTGCAGAGCCCCATACCCATATAAATGAAATGTGAGTATTTGAAGGACTTTTACCTTCTTCCAGCAGCCTCCATAATCTGTCCCCAGCCTATTCTTACTGACTTGACCCCCCCTCCAGTCACTCACTCATTCATTTGCTCAACCCTTCCTCAAAGATTTATTGAGAACACTGTATGCCTAACATATATCGTGGGGGATGCGGCATTGAATGGAATGGGCAAGGTCCCTACTTCCGTGGATTTTATGTTCCCATTTAGGGATGACAAATTATAGAGGCAGTAGTGAATGTGTTTTGATAAAAATAAATAAGGTGACATAATAAATACTGCCAGTGGGAGCTAGTTTGGGTGCGGTGGTAGGGAAAGGCCTTTCTGAGGAGCTGGCTTTTAACTGAGCCATCAGGAGAAGAAAGAGCCATCCTTGTGAAGCTCTGGGATGGTCTAGGCAGAGGGAAAGGCTAGGCGGACGCCCTAGGCCTGCTCTGTCTGGTTGTGATAGCGCCTAGGAGTGTGTGGCTATTTAAATTAATCAAAATTAAATAAAGTTAAAAATCTCCTTTCTTGGCCTCGTTAGGCACCAGCTAGGTGTTCAGGAGCCACATGCATGGTATAGAACATTTCCATGAGTGCAGAAAGTTCTCCTGGACCCCACCGTCCTAAAGTGCTAAAGAGATTGGGAATGTTCGAGGAGCTGAAAGGCAGCCTGCATGTGACCACAGTGTAGAGACGCAGTGGGACAAGGGTCTTAGGAGATGAGGCAGAGACATGGAAAGGGTCTGACCAGGTAGGCCTTGTAGACCATCAACATTTTAAGGGCATCTGGAAGCCACTGGATGAGTTTTAAGTTGAATGGAGGAATGGAGACCTATGTGCTCGCGTGTGTGTGAGCATAGGCTACTGCTGTCTTTCCACAGAGGGAACATTTCTTTGTAAGACCTTATCCATTCAACAAGCCATCACTACTCTGTGGAGGAGTGTTAGAAGCCATTGCGATGAGATATTCTAGGTGAGAAACCATTCGATCCTGAACTAGAGTGATGGCTGTGGCAATAGAGAGCAGCGAATGGATTGGGATTTTTTTAGGTAAAAGGAAAAGAACTTGCTCGTGCTTTGGCTGTGTGAGGCATGAGGATTAGAGAGGAATGAAGGATTTGCTGATATACAGTTGGGGAAAGACCAAGGGAGGAATGTGGTAGGCAGCTGGGTCAGTAATCTGGAGATGAGATCTAAGATGCCTGTTACAACATGGAGATACCCAACAGGTGGCCAGATGTAGAGTCTAGAGTTTGGAAGACAGCTCAGAGCTTCAGATAGTAAATTTGGGTGTATGTGGTTAGTATGTTTCAGTGGTCGAATGGGCTAAGATCCCTGGGAAAGAAGGAAAAGAAGAGATCCCAGGATGAAGTCCAGGGCTGAGGCTCAATACACGTATTTTTTTGGTTAGCGAAACCTCGTTCCAGCGAAGATGGTTTACTTATTCTTATTGGAGCATCCGTTGTACTTGGCAGTGTGCTACAGATGACTGCGACGAAGATGGCGGTGATGATCGTAGAACTACCACATGTGGAGCCTGGTCCCATCAGGCCCCGCGAGGGCATGCGCGCGGTCGGTCTTGTCCACTGCTATATTTCAGCGGCTAGTTCTGTGGGAGCTCTTAATGAGTATTTGTTGAATCAGTGAAACTTTTGAAAAGGTACCATTATTGCCGCCATCTTAGGAAACCGAGGCTTAACGCGTTAAGTGACTTGTCCCAGGCACAGAGCTCTGAGGCCGTGGTGGCAGAACTCGATCCTGTCGCTCTGACTTCAGAGCTGTGCATGTAACGAACGAGGTGCTGACTCTGACAACTGCTGGGAAGAGCCCTGGGCCTCCCCTTTGGGGTTGGAAGTCCTCGGTGGCACACGGTGAAGTTTCCAGCATGCGGAACTTCCCTTAACACCTTAGCCACATGTAATCTGCCAGTGCCTTAATCCTTATCCTGTACGGGTCCTGTGTTTTCACGCTTGAAATCGAGCTATGACTTTTTCAGAAAATCTATTTTTTATTTTCCCGGACGAGTTGATAGGCTCTGTTTGGTTAAGTCACACACTCTGTTACTTACTCATGCCCCTCAGAGGACACCCAACACAGTGTCTTACGCATGTTTGATACTCAAAGCTGAGTTGATTCTGTCCCTTCTGCCTTATTGCGGTGCTTTAAGTTCTTTCCGAGGCTGAGATCCGATATGCTATAAATCCTCTTTACCCTTGTCTTCTGGTTCTAAAAACCCTTTGACCTTGTGCCACAGTCTTCTCCCAGTCCAGACTTCTGCGGGACTGTCACCTTCCCAAATGTGCCCTACACACCTGCACCCCTCCAAGTGAACTGATTATTAAAAACAGAGAATGTTCAAAGCATAAAGCTGAGTCCCAGCTTTTCCAGATTCTTTCCTAGAGCTCTCTCTTTTTCTTGGATTTTAAACCCCGGTGGGCAGTCCATTGTCTGAAAATCCTGTGGTTTTACCACAAGTGTGTAAATTACAGAACTTGATTGGAATTATTTTTCACTTTGACTCTCGTAGTGGAGCGTAAGTCTGGGGGGAACAATAATCTCTTTCTGTAGGTTGCCATGTAATATTTTGCTTTACACTGCTCAGATTTGGATTCAAGCGCCAGCCTTGGTAAATGGGAAGTGATAGAAACCGAGAGGGAGTCTGATGTGTTTTTGTTTGATTTAGTCATGCCACGAAACTTACCTGGAAGAAAACACGCCCTCACCAACACCGAGGTTGTAGAGGAATCATGTGATGTATATATTCTTTCTCCCTGTCACAAGTCGCTGCACTTTTATTTGTCTTCGTGAGAGCTAAACAATGTATTGTGTATCTGCTTCTGTCTGGAAATCTAGTATTCTTATATTTCTACTTTTGACTTGGTTTGAGATCCAAGTTTGTGAACTTTAATTAAATGCTTAGATTATGCATGGGAAAAATCTTTTGTTCCTGTGTTGCTATGAGCAACAGTTGTTAAAGTTAACCTTCCCCTCTTTAAAGAAACGTGGACAAATAAATATATGAATTCTAACAGGTTAAAAAAGGGGCATCATTTAGTGTCGCGAATGGTCTGCTTATAAAATAGTTGCTATGCCTGTGGTTATCACTGAAGAAGGGAAGAATGCAGTAGAAGTGAGTAATCATCCGACACACGGACAAAACATTCCTAAAATACTATTCAAATGAGGAAAGACTTTAGGGGCTGCAGCCGAGTAGCCAAGCGTTGAGTCCTTTTAGTCGTTGGCCGTCTGACTGTGTTTGCTGTTGGGGCTGAAAAGAGGCTGTGTGTGGTGGTTTGCATAGAAAAACCATGACTTTTCTGAAATTTCCCAACCTTTTTTCTTTTCTTTCTTTCTTTCTTTTTCTTTTTCTTTTCTTTTTTTTAAATCTTGCCTTTCGTCTCCCCCTACCACACTTTATGTCATTCTTAAAGACTTCTTTTGTCCTGATAGTATTTGTTGCCTGGCTCGCCCCCCTACTTGAGCCTCGGCGTCACTGACTCCTGGTGATTGCTTAGACTTGCTGTTTGATTCTGTTGTGTGATTTTTGATTATCCTCTTTGTGCTGTTTAAACTAGCAGTGTTTACCTAAATTAGCGGTGGGAGCAAAGGACTCAGGTTGGCCCATTTGAATGAAAATCAGGAGCGTTGCCCTGGCCCCGTGCAGAGCCTGCCGGACGGACTTCCCTGAGCTCAGGCTCCAGGAGGGCGCCAGGAATTTGGCTGGACCTGCCTGGAAGCCCGCCGGTTAGAGGCAGGAGCCCTGGGAAGGGCCGGGATGGGGATTCATAGTGATAATGTAATTAATTCTTCCTCCGAGAATCCGGGACTCAGGGAGGAGACGCCCTTTGTCCGGCTCCCACTTTCTTGCCTCTGCCCCAGCCCGCTCTTGGGAACAAACCTCGGAGCGCCAGTCCTTTACGTGGTTGGCAGGAAGAAAACAGAACTTTCTTCTTCAAGATTTCAGCACCTCCTGCGGAGTTCGCCACCTCGAGGAGAGGGCGTCCAGCCCCGTCTCACGCTAGCACCTCTGTAGCTGTGCGCTTTGCACGTCGGAAGACAGTGGTTTCTTTTTTCAACCAAAGTCTTGTTTTTTAATTCTGAAAATTTAAATTGGATTTTAATTTTTTTATTTTAATTTTTTATTTTTGGTTAAGCTACCAGTTGTAAAGCGCAGACAGAGTGTTAGAATGTTAATTCTATTTTATATTCTGGGATAAGAGTCAGAATTGAAAATCAGCCTGTGTTTGAGAAGGATGTTCATTTCACCCGTGCCTCTTGTATACGAAGTTCATTTCCTTTCCACTGTTGTCAGTTCTTGTTCCAAGGTCTGTCTTTAACTCCTGGATTCTTTATTCTGATATTCATACACAGTGATAATTATATAGTTGTTAAACAATCTATCCAAAGAACTTGAATTTATTTGTTGGTGGGTTTTTGAAGATAGTCACAGGGGAGATGGGAATCATCCAAACGTCTTGTTTCTCAGGATATTGGAGGTGATATCCTATCTGTGGGGATGAAAAGTTCCCTTTGCAAGTGTAGAAAGGCCATCTTTACTACTTTAAGATTAACTCCTTCTAAGTTAATAATTTCAGGACTAAAAGAAAACAGGTAAGCTGGTTTTCCTTTACTGGCCTTGAAGAGGAAAATGAAGAATCAGTTGGAAAACCAGTTATTTTAGAATTTTCAAGGTTACAAGGTCAGCTGTCTGAAAGGGTGTGTGTGTGTGTGTGTGTACATTTTCTTGAAAAATGCCTTATTCATGTTGAATAATCATAGTACATAGAAAAGAAATACTGTGACTTGATAAAGATGGAAGGGTGCTGAGATACAAAACTCTCTACTGTGGCCCCTTTGAGTTAAAGCGCGCACACGCGCCTGTACATGCCTGCGTTCTGGTACTTGTCAGCAGGAATGGTTTTGAGCAAGGAACCTTTATTGGCAGTTACTTCTGGGGAATAAGACTGCGGTTGGGGAGAACACTTATTTTTCTGTAATTACTTCTGGGCCACTTTTATTATTATGTACATAACTTACTACTTGTTGAAATAAAACTCCACTTTATAGAGAAGAGAGAGTTCAAATATTTTATAACTGAAGAGTGGTTGTTAAAATCATAATATTCCTAAATTTCCATTCTTATTTAATATTGTATAATTTTTACCTTGTCTGAATTTTGGGGGAAATTCTCTTAAATTCTTCTGGTATAAGATGGATGGAATAAATAAAACACATTAATTTACTAATGTTATTTATTAACATCATTAAAACTAACATTGTGGAGGAAAACAATATAATTGTTGATATATGTGTCATTGTTGCTCAGGATTGTTTCCCAAATCCAGAGGTAGAAAAATGTCTGTAATCTGCTGGTTATCAATGGAGAGAACATTTCTAACATCCACATATTTTAGTTTTTCCAAGTAAAATAGTTTAAGTACTGTCCAGTTATCTGATTTAGTTAGAAAATTAAGTTTAAAAAGTTACAACGTTGGGGCACCTGGGTGGCTCGGTTGGTTAAGGGTCTGCCTTGGGCTCAGGTCGTGATCCTGGAATCCCAGGATGGAGCCCGGCCTGGGGCTCCCTGCCCTGTGGGGAGTCTGCTTCTTCCTCTGTTCCTCCCCTGCAGCTCATATTCTCTCTCTCTCAAATAAATAAATAAAAATCATAAAAAAAAAAAAACAAACCCAAAAAGTTACAACATTTTATGCATGACCATCTTTCATCTGTTTCAGCGAGAACTATTCAAAAGCAGTTGACAAACTATGGCCCGGAGGCCAGATTCCGCCCACATCTGTTTTTTTAATGGCCTGTGACCTAATCAAGGGTTTTATGTTTTTAAATGGTTGAAAAAAAAGTCAAAAGAATATTTCGTGGTGTGAAAATTATATAAAATTAAAACTTTTGTGCCCATAATTCTGCTTTATTGGAATACCGCCACACTCATCCGAGGACATGCTACTTTCGGATACAAAGGCAGAGAGTAGGGAGCCAGAGACTCTGTGCTCCCAAAGGCTGAAACATTTATTATCTGTCCTCTTTTGCAAAAAGTTTGCCCAGCCCTCAAATACGATAATAATGAGAGAAGGCAGGGATGCCTTTCTTTGTGGAAAACTGTTGATTACATTGAGTCTCTTCTTGAGAACTCATTTAACTCAGTACTTTGGCCTGACTGTAGGTAGCCTGCATACTGGATCTGTTGCCGTGTGTGTGTGTGTGTGTGTGTGTGTGTGTAAATCAGCTTACCTCCTCTTCTCCTCTTTTCCTTACTTGATTTAAATTTCATTTTGCTCTGTTACCTTTTTGTAAGCCACCGTCAACTGAACTCTTAGGATTGGTAATCATAATACTGCCCCAATTATTTATTGAGGGCCTTTGATGTGCTAGAAGTATGGTGAGTGTGCTAAGTATATGCTCTCATTTAATTATCATAGCTTTTTTTTTTTTTTAATTGTGGTCAGAAACATGTAATAAGGCATTTACCATCTCAACCATTTTTTAGTGTATAGTACACTAATATTAACAACATGTGCATGGTTGTTATGTCACAAATCTCGAACTTTTGCATCTTGCAAAACTGAAATTGCATGCATTGACTGGCTCCTCTGTTCCCCTCCCCCACGGCTGACAACCAGCACTCTTCTGTCAGTTTCAAGAGTTGGACTTAGAGACCCCATCAGAGTGGAATCATGGAGTCTTTACCTTTTTGTGGCTGGTAGTTCACTTAGCATAATGTCCACAAGGTCCATTCATTCATGTTGTTGCGTGTGACGGGATTTCTTCTTTTTTAAGGCTGAATAATATTCTCTTACATGTAGATACCGTATTTTCTTTATACATTCATCTGTCGAGGGGCTTTTCTTGGCTATTGTGAATAATGTTGCTGTGAACATACCTGTGCACATGTCT
>JAQQSY010001494.1:0-14334 GCA_028646535.1 Procyon lotor | reverse complement strand
CTCAGACTGGCAAGGAGGAGCACCTCTTCGTAGTCTCCACATCCGCCCGCCCGGCCTGGCCCACCTCGGTCTCCCCCCTACGCGGGCCGTGTCCAGGTCCCGGGACGCGGGGGTGCAGACGGACGTCCTGCCCGGCACCCACCCTGGCTCCCAGCTGAAGACGGAAGCACATCTGCCCGGGGCACACGCTGCTCCCCGGGGGACCGTGTTGCTCTGCAGGGCGTCCTCAGGGCGTGGGCAGTGGTCACGGAATCATGGCCCCCAGACCCCCTGTGTCTGTCCCGTCCTGGGTCTTCCCTCCTGCCAGTCCACCCAGCGGCACCTCTGCAAGGACACGGGGTTTAAAACACACACAGTACACATGTATGCATGCATGCCACATCACACATCACATGCCCCCTCACACGTGCACACACACATAAACACACGTGCACGCACACCATGCACGCACATGGAGCACAGCTACACGACTTCACACGCAGTAAGTCACTGACCTTTCAGAGTGCCCGGGGCCCCCACAAGGTGCTGAGGCCAAAGAAGGACCCGCCATGCTCAGAAGGGGGGAGGGGGGCAGGGAAGGACCAAGACCAGAAGGTGTCTGATCCCTGCCCCCCACCAGCCCCGGGCACAGCGCCACCATGGAGCCTCAGTCCTCAAGTCAGGGCAGGAAGGAGCTGGGGTACGTTCTCCACCCTGCACTCCACAGCAGAAGGAAAAACGCCATGAGGGCTAACAGGGCCACAGGCTGGGGGGCCAGCTCCGGAGAAACGTGGGGAGACCCCTTAATGTCTGAGAGGCTTAGTGGGTGGAGAGAACCGTCCTCTACTTTTGTTATCTTATCTGACGACAGCAGCTTACTTATGTACGTGGATCAACCATCCCCCGTGGCGCCATGGTTCTCCAACTCAGGAGAGCCCTGGGGGCTCCCTCAAACACACCTGCTGGGTTTCTGAGTCTGGGGCAAGTCTGGGGCAAACCTGGGGGTTGTATTTCTAACGATCCCAGGTGATGCTGAGGCTGCGGGTCCCGAGACCGGACTTTGAGAACCACCGCCCTAAATGCTCAGCACTCTCCTGCTGGTACATCAAGGGTATTTGCAGAGAAAGCACATGTTGGGACGCCTGGGGGGCTCAGTGGGTTAAAGCCTCTGCCTCCCGCTCAGGTCATGATCTCGGGGTCCTGGGATCCAGCCCCACATCGGGCTCTCTGCTCAGCAGGGAGCCTGCTTCCCCCTCTCTCTCTGCCTGCCTCTCTGCCTACTTGTGATCTCGTTCCTCTGTCAAATAAATAAAGAAAATCTTAAAAAAAAAAAGAAGAAAGAAAAAGCACATGTCCCTAAAACTTGAAACATTGATTGCAATCAAGCGCTTCCAAATACTTAATTAAAATTGCAGACAACCGTGTCCGCCGCTCTTGAGCATTTTAAATAAACAGCAGGGGAGGCCCTTTCGTATGCATTGTAATAATTAAAACATCAGCAGTACACAGTCAATATTTACCCAAGGGGTAATTCATGCATCTCAACGGGCTTTCCCCTGATCTTCTATTCCAGGCCCGATTGCTGTTTCCATGTTTCTAGCCTCCTGCCCCTCCCCCCGCCCCAGGGCACAGGTTTACCCTCCGAAGCCCAGTCACTCAAGATGACATCTGTGCCCATTTGTCCCCATCATCAAACAAGCTGGGCACACACACGCGTGGCTTGGCCAGTCGAGCCGTCGGTCCCCACCTTGACTACACGGTCACTGTCACGCACGCGCCCACACACACACACACACACACACACGCACGCGCGGCTTTTACAGATGCTGGAGAAGCAATGGCCGGGCAGCGTGTGAAGAAACGATAGCAAACGTCATTGGGGTTTTTCTCCGCACGGCCTCATGACCATTTACATGTTACACCCACCTTGTGAGCTGCCCGGGTACCCCCTGCAGTGAAGCAGCTGTCTTCGTCTAGGGTCCTCCGAAAGTAGGAGTTTTTTGGGAAGATGATTCTAGGAAGCACAAGTGGGGAGTGAGGAGATGCAGGAGGAAGCAGAGGCACGTTCGCGGGCAAGTCACCGTGTGGGTGAGGGCGCTCAGACCCCAGGGACGCCCAGGCTTGTCCCCCACACGTGAGTGGCGGGCTTGGCCCGGGTGTGCAGATGCCCCGCCCTTCCAGGGCGCACCCTCTGCAGGGGACGTCCCCATGATGCAGGGGGGGAGCCCCAGACGCCCACCCCCTGCAGCGGTAGCACCCAGGAGGGGCGTGGGAAGTTGGGTGAGGCACCGACAGCACAAGCACATGGATTATATTTATTTTAAAAATATAAGCAACCCACAGTGATCCTTAGGAAGAAGCCGTCCGTTTGAAGGGTGTGAATAACTGACCCAGCGCCGTCTCCCACGTTGCCACAGTACAGGCACCCGGAGCTCTCCGATCGCACTGGCCTCCCTGGCCAGAGGTGGGCGCAGGAAGTGGCCGGGAGCGTCTCCAGCAGCGGCTCACCAAGCTGTCGGCCGGGGGGGGTTCCCAGAGCAAAGGGGCAGCAGCCCCCTAACCCTGCATCGCCAGAGAGGGAAAAGATGCCCTCCACCCAGGAAAAAGGACAAGTCTACCTCAAGAAGAAGGAGGAGGAGGAGGAGAAGGAGGAAGAAGAGGAAGCCCCTCCCTTCCCTGTCTCAGGTTTGGGAGGCCTGAAGCCTGGTTTCTAGGTCTTGGAGGGTTAGGACAGACGTCCAGGGGACACAGCAGGAACATCTGTGATCCCGGGACACCCCTACAATAACCACAAAGGTCAGAAAGGGACACACCTGCACACGACCAACAAACGACGTGTACCCCAATATGTAAAGAACTGTGGCGAGTCAATAAGAGAGGACATCCCGATAGAGAAATGGGCAAAGTACCTCGGTATTCACGAAATACATTGTGCCCATGGTGTGTCCACACAGTGGCGTGTTGGGCACTGGTCAGAACAAATAGGCCCAGCTCTTCCTGTCCCTGCCTGGGTGACCTGCCCACCGTGATGCTGAGGGACAGGAGCCAGGGTCCGGGAGGCTCTGTGGAGCTCTGCCGCCACGCTCTCCTGCCGAGGGCCACATGGTCAGATGGGAAGCCGGAGGAACCGGGTGAGAGTCTGCTGGTTCTCCTGCCAGGCCTTGGGCTTTTAAAATTTCGCGCATGACTCACCTTGGTAAAAATAAATTAATTAAAAATAAACCAAAACTCTAAAAGGCACTCAGCGGGTCAACGTCAAGGGCACCATCTCTCTGCATCTACTGTGTTCAGAGGCTTTGGCCCCTAGACCATAAGGGTCCTGCTTCCTGGAGCTCGGAGTCTGAGAGAGAGAAAGCCCTCGCCCAGAGGACAACTGCAGAAACCGCACACCCAGCAGTGCTGGGCAGTCTGTTGGGGTGTCTGGCCTCCCGGGGTCCTGCCGCTACTTGCTCAAGACCCTGGGGGGCCCCCAGCTCACTGTTGGCTGAATTTAACAAGAAAGGCCCCTCTTGTTCCAAGCAGCCCTGCCCACCCCCATCACGACAATATTCCATTAACTGCAGAATTTGGAGTTCAAGGGTACAACAGGCTGTCCGTGTGAGCGCTCCCGGCCTGCGGGGTTTGAGCCCGTTTTGTCTGATGCACGACTGCAGCTCTAGGGACCAAGTAAAAACGTGCATCGTAAGTGACTCTAGGGCGAAGAGGCAAGCGCGTGTTTCTGGAAGGAAGGGAGGGACCCCTCGCTCGGCCGCCAGCACGGGGAGCGCTAGAATACAGAGGAAGTGGCCCGGACACCAGAATCCTTCCAGACCTGGCCACAGTGTCTGCTCCCAAGCAAAGGGCGGGCCTTTCTTTGGCTCTGACGACAGCAAGCAAGAGGAACATCTGGCTTCTAGCTCAACGCCACCCCCAAGTGGGGCCTCTCTCTTCCAGGCTTCTTCCCCGCTTGGGACCCGACTACAGGCTCCGACCACCGACGGTCACTCCCGGCCCCGTGAGCACACGAGGCAGGGTCACAAGGGCAGCCTCAGTTCCCCCCGCATAGAAGGCAGGCAGACGGTCCCTGCCGAGGCCCCACGGGCTTTCCAGAAGCCCACACAGCCTGCAGGCATGAGGCAGGTCAGAGCTTGGAGATGCTGGGTCACGGCCTCCTTCGTGCTGTGTGGAGGGATGACGGGCGTCTCCTCTGACCCCTGGGCCATGTGGGGCTCCCAGGCCCGTGGGCATGGGCGTCCCAGGGGGCTCGCAGCCTGCAGCCAAGCACCCTGCCGGCCGCCCTGGGGCGCCCAGAGCTCCCCTTGCTCCCACTCCCCTCACCTCCCCGAGGCTCCAGACAAGTGTGGCCATGACGCGGACCCCGCTCCCCGGGAACACAAATGCGCCGGTTAGAAATGTAGCAACTGTCAAGGTGCCAAAGCTCGGCGTCCACTGTGAAACCCTCCACAGCGGTACCTGTCGGAGAGCGTAGAGATCGTCCCTTTTCAACCAAAGAGAAAACTGAGAAATAAGAGAAACTTATTTCTACACCCAACCCCAGGGAAACTCAGACGCACCCGGGGTTCTGCACACAGACGCACACACACAGCCCTGCGCGCCCATGTGCTCGTCCCAGGCATGAGTCTCTCACGGCACGAGCAACACACAGTGTGACCTCTGCTAATGCCCCGGGGCCCGAGCGCCACCCACGTGCTCCCGTGACTGTGTGGATGAGGGAGCCGGAGGCTTCCTGGAGGAGGGGACGCGGCGGGTGCTGGTGGTGGGGTGGGCGGGGAGGTGAGTCAGCCCCAGCCTGACACAGGGGTGGGTGCTGGGGCCCCAGGAGCCTGAGGGCCCGCTGGAGACCGAGAGCTGGTCCGGAGCGCAGCCCCACAGACGTGCAAGGAGTGTGCCGTGAGGAGGGGGCGGTTTCAATCCCCAGCGTTGTTTTGGTCTTGTCCATTTTACTTGTCCTAAATCATAACCCACCCAAATTATGCAAGCATGCGGGAAGTTACCATGTGAACGTCCGTCCGTGTGTGTCCTGGGAAACACACACACGTGCACATGCGCACACTCACACGGCCGTACATGCACACATGCACACATGCACACATGTGCACACTCACACAGCCGCACACTCACACACACTCACACATGTGCACGCACACACTTGCACACTCACACACATTCACACATGCACACACTCATAGGAATGCACACACTCACACACATGCAACTTGAGCACACGCTCACGCACGCACACACACGCGTGCACACACACCCACGGAGGGTGCAGCGTCTGCCTGAGCGGAGCTGTGCTTCCTTCCCATCCTGCCCCAGGACTCCGGGACCCAGGCCAACCCCTTTAGTCCTCATGAGAACTTCCCGAAAGACCCATCCCCTGGTCAATGGGAAGCTTCCAGGGACAGTTTGCACACTAAGACTCTGGGGTCCTTTGCTTGCTGCTCCCTGGACCCCTGCAGGTCACCCCATCCTAACCGAAGCCGCCTCACACAGAAAGTCGGCTTCTCGGGGGGACTCCGGCCTCGCCAACCCTCGGAGACTCGGGCGCAGGCCTCCCTCCTGGGCCGGGTGCTCGCTCCCCTCGGACGCAGGTGCTCGTGGTGGTGACGTCTGGGGGTCTGGCACCAATGCTCGCATACAGATCAGGGGTGTCTGATCCCAACAGAGTCTTATTTTCTAATTGATCTATAAAACCACCTGGATAAACATTACTAATCCCCTAATGAAAATAAGTCAAAACAGGGAGGCTGAGCTCCAGGAGCCACGAAGAAAAGCGGAGCGGCTGCGGCCCCACAAGGAGGGAAGACGGGGAGGCAGGGATCTGGCAGAAAGTGAGGTCATCATCGCTTCAACGGGAGAGAGCACGGCCGTCAGAAATCGCCAGACGGAATCAGGTCACGGGCCTGGCTCTGCCTCCCTGCCCCCGTCTCCTCCCCTCATCCACCGTGTGGGTTTCCGCAGCAGCCAGCTGCCCCTGGGACAGCCTGCCACCCAGCAGAACCATCAGACGCAGGGCTGGTGCTGGAGCTGCGGGATCCTCCCTTCCCCCTACCACCACCCCCCCTGCCCTCCAGGTGCCAAGCCACAGACTGTCACGGAAGTGGGACCAGGCTTGAGCCTGTCATGCCCGTGACATCTTGTCAGCCATCTGAGGGCTCATCCCTGGCTGATCTGTCACCATGGCAATGGGAAAGCTTCGAAAAGCCAGCCTTCTGGGATCTCCCCATAGAAAGGTGGCATCTCCCAGATAGCAGGGGCATCTCACGCTGACCACGCGGGCTTGCAGGGCGCAGGGAGGCCACCCACTGGCCGTGGCACTGGGGGCGAGTTCCCTGGCTGGGCTGCCCCAGGGATGCTGCTGACACAGGGTCCCTGGCATCGTGAGCTCAGAGGGTGCCTGAAGGTGGCCAGCCGTCTGAGGACTGAGCATCGCCATCCGCGGTTGCTGGGCGTGGAGTGTCGTGAGACCAACACAAAGGTGACCCCCTGCACCGTCCTGCAGGGCCCTGAGGGATGGGGCCCCCGGGGGATGTGACAGAGTGGCTCTGATGGGACCCCAGCTCTGCTCAGCCGCCCTCCCCGGCCCATTCACACCCACAGCCAGCGGTGATGAGAATGGCACGAGCGTGCCCACGCCCACAGAGGGCTTGCGTGCTGAGCAGAAGTCCCCGGTCAGGAATTCCAGTTATAAGTGGTCACCTTTGTCGCCAGCACCGCCACGAGCCAACCTGGGCCACCCCAGGTCTTCTCCTGGCCGCTGAGATCGGCGGCAGGCTTGCGCCAGGAGCTCCGGCTCAGCGGGGGGCTTCTCAGGCAGCCCCCGTGTTGTCCCCATGACAGCTCAGAGATGTGGCAGTTGTCCTGCCCATTTCACAGGTGGCAAAACTGAGTCTCAGGGCATTCGATCACAGAGCCCGGACTCAAAGCCGATCCAGCCCGGGAGCCCCTGCCTGCAATAGCACGACTCCACATGATCCTCGCGGTCAGCAATACGTCTCCGCCGTGTTCCTACTCTCTCATGTAAGCCACACCAGGACGGCCGCCCACGGACACGGTGAGAGAGGGAATGTGCCTCACTTGAAGCCGGCCGGTCGGCCGTCACGTTGTTGTAACGTGTCGGTATCACGAATGTCAGCACCTTCCCGTGCCTGGGCTTATGCACACCCGTCTCTTTAAAAGCCACGTGTGGCCCCAGAGGGTGGCGCCACGGTGCATACGTGTCCCTGCTGGCCACACAGAGATGCCCTCTGTCACCTCCCCATCCCTGGGGCTCTCAGCGAGCCACGCATGCTCCCTGGGGACCCTTGCAGCCCCTCATGTGTTTGTAGGGACGATCCAGGACAGGCTCAGTGACAGGCCCGCACCTGCACGATTCGGGTACCCCCGCGGCCAGCTTGCCTCCCCAGAGGGGCATCATGGTAGCAGGTAGAGTCTCGACCGAAAAGGTGCCCAGAATCAAAGAGGACTTCCCCACCTCCCTTCCAACCTCAGTCTGCACTTTCTTTCTTTTTTTTTTTAAAGATTTTATTTATTTGACAGAGAGAAACACAGCGAGAGAGGGAACACAAGCAGAGGGAATGGTAGCGGGAGAAGCAGGCTTCCCGCTGAGCAAGGAGCCCGAGGCGGGGCTTGATCCCAGGGCCCTGGGATCATGACCCGAGCCGAAGGCAGACGCTTAACGACTGAGCCACCCAGGCGCCCCTCAGTCTGCACTTTCTAATTAATTTTTCATTCTGGCGCACCAGGACCTCAGGCAAAAGGCCCAGCAGGCAAAGCATCCCTTGCTGGGGACCGAACCTCCCCCTCAAGCACTGAGCCAGCAAGCCCCTGCCCGCCATGGGCCTGAGCTGCACTGCCCACCTGCTCGCACCCACCCGCCCCCACCCCACAGTTTCCTGTCTTTCCGGCAGTGGGATAGTCTTGGAGATGTGGGCCCACTGTCTCCCCCGAGTCGTCCCCACCACATTACTTTCCACTCTCACCTCCACCTGTCTCTCTGCCTTTCGATGCTGTCAGCATCGGGGGGCCAAACCTGGTCTGTCTGGGGCCCCTCGAGCTAGGTGCTCTTCCCCTGAGTCCCTATCACAGAGCGCTACAGGGCCGTGCGGGGGTGGGGCAGACACACGACCCAGCTCAGCTGCAGAGACAAACCCCTGCCTCACCTCCCAGGGAGGAAGAAGGGGATGTTTCCAGGGGAAAAGCCCGTGAAGGGCTTGTTTTCCCTTAATATTCTCCAAGGGGGGGGGTCTAAAAGGGGGACAAAATGATTCTTGGGTAAAAATTCACATGAGGTTGACGTGGTACCTCCACAGGGACACGTGCGGGAATTAGAGGGGAGGCTTTCTCCCCGCCTGCGCCCCACAGCCTGAGTGAGGCCCCTCAGTGGTGGCCGGGCCGAGGATATCTGGGAGGCTGTGGGGCCGCCAGCCCTGGACGGGCAGAGTCCCAGCCAACCCCCTTGTGCACTAAGTGTCCCCACCCCGAGCCTTGTCCTCCCATCTCCCCGTGAGCACAACCAGGGAAAGCCGAGAAACGCAAGAACCGGTGAAACCTTTGGAAGAGACGGCGTCCGCGTCCAGCCGGGGTATCATCAGAGGTGACACGTACTCCGTCATCGCTGGGAGCGTGGGCAAAGGAAACACCCACGGAAGACAAAAAGGCTGCCGGCATGAATCACTCCCAGTAATCACAGTGTCTGCAGTTTCAGGGCCTGGAGCTGGTCCTCCCGAAGCTCACGTTTAATGGCCCCGATCCCATAAACGTTCACACTGGCTGGGAAGGGGCCCCTCCCATCAGACAGACGTGAAAACACCTCGCCGACCTGCCCGCCTGGAGCTCACCCGCTGCAGGGCCGCGTTTCCAGCCTGTACCGCACCCCGCCCCGCACAGCGCCTGCCCTCCCTGCCTTCCCTGCATCCCTTTCCCTCGGCCTTTCCTTCCTCGGTCCCCAGCTTCCCCCGAGTGTCCCTACAAGCCAGCGGTTCCGTCACGGTCAAGTGGGTGGCCAACAGAGACTCGCCACACTCAGTGGATTTCAGGAGATTCTGGCCTCCTTCCCCACGATCTCCCGCGCGGGTGGAGTCTGAACAGGCAGGAGCGAGCACGGGAGGGCAGGGGGCTGGGATCAGGTGGGTAGCAGGGCCCAGGGTGGCCGTCACATGGGAGGACCTGCGCTGGCACGGCAACCAGCCGGCAGCCTGGCACTGAGCGCGCTCACCGCACGAACACACGGGAGCCTGGGTTTGGGGGGAACCGTGCGCGCCCCCGGAGCCCAAGGGGAGGAACCGCCCACGCAGGGGAGCCCTGGAGGGGAGGAGGCGGATCTGGAGCTCGGCTCCCCAGTTGGGACCCGGCACCTGTGTCTCCCATCGCTATGCCCGACACCCTAAATAGATACAGTTACTAAAATGTTCTAGGTTTTAAAAATAAACTGAAACAACCAGCTTGGGTGGTGATTTTAGGGGCATAGGTGCTGCGTCGGAAGGCATGTGTCTCCAGGGCGCTCCTGTACCCAAGACGTCCAGGTAGCCAGGTAGAGGTGGGTAAACAGAAGAGGCAGGGCCTGCACCTCCTGGGACTCAAGCCGCCTGTGAGCCTTGGCCTGCTCGGCTGGGGGTGGGGGCAACGGCCAGGAGCTGACACCCCAATCCCATCCATCCCGTCCATCCGGAGATCCGCCTGCCGTGGACCAAGCGTGCGTGCACTCAGGAGGTCCATCGCTTGTGCTGGTCTCTAGACAGGCCTCCTCAGGTGAGAGGTGGTCCAAGGGAAATGGCCTGAGCCCCCTGCTGCGTGGGGAAGCTTGGAATGAAAGACCCCTTGCGGGGAGAGCCCAGGGACTTCCTGATGCACTTGGAGCCCCTGGCATGCCCACCCCCGCCCCAGGCCTGCCTGAGCCCAGGAGAAATCAGCAGGGACCTCTTTGCCAGGTACAGAATCGTGCAAAACGGTACACGCTTGTTGCTTCTGTTGGAGCCGCTCAGCGGGTTTGGATGCGGGGGTGGGTGACCCCAGAGGAGTTCAAGTTCTGCTGCCCTTGGTGGTAGACATCCCTCCGGCTCTCTCTCCAGCCTTGCCCTCCCCAGAGAAGCTTCTAGATGCCAGGAGGGCGGACTGAGGGTGGAGGGCAGGGCGATAGCTCTCTTCTTGGCTTGGCCAGACCCCTGCACTCCCAATAGCCGGAGATGACACCTCTGTGCGGCGGCCCCAGCAGCCCCTTGAGACGCAAGGGCCAGAGGTCCTCGGGCAGCAGGGCCAGCCTCCCTACGTCCCACCGATCAGGCCCAGGAGCTGTTGGCGGCCAAGCCCGGGCTGCAGAGGCTGGAGTGTGACCCTGAAGGACCTGCCACACACAGGTCAGGCCCTGGTTGGGCTGGACGGCCGGGCAGCCAGTGGGCACCACAGGGGGTGCTCCCTGCATCTCTCTCTGTCTCTGCCTCTCCATCTCTCTCTGTCCTTCTGTCTCTGTGTGTCTCTCCGTCTGTATCTCTGTGTTGGTCTCTCTCCATCTCTGTCTCTCCACGTGGTCCCTCCGGTGCCTGTGTCAGAATCTAGCTTGTCGTGCGGAGACTACCGGAGCAGGTGTCTCAAGAGAAGCTGGCGCAGCCTCACAGCCTCCTGGATGGGAGCCTCAGGAGCCCCACAGGCCCACGGAGCCCGCCTGGGGAGTGCTGGGGGTCCCCAGGAAGAGTCCACTGGCCCGAAGCCACACAGCCACCTGACCAGATCCTCTCCCACCAGCATGCAGCCTCTGCAATCCCAGGGCCCGTGGGCAGCTTCCGACCTTCTCTTCCATCTGGCGGTGAGGCCCTCCAGCTCCTGCCCACCTGCCCCTTCTGAAGACAAGCAGTGTTTACAGGACGAGGGATGAAACTCACATCAGTTCAGCTTGGCTAGAAAGGAATAAATATGTCCATGTGAAGCAATGCCTACTCGGGCTGAAATCATGTGGCTATCTCCCAACAAGTGGTTTGAGATATGAGAAGTGCTCATCTTGGAGGTGCATATATAGTACTGCACTTAGTGGGGTCACAGAAGAAACGGTCAGGTCTGACCTCCTGTTTCCATTCCCAGCACAATGACCTTTAACCCTTGTGCTGGCAGCCTCCTGGTCACAAAATAGCTGCCAGAGCTCCGGGCATGACACCAACATCCCAGACTGGAAGGAAGGGGCAAGGGAGAACTATGGGGTTTCCAGATGTTTTTTGTTTTTTGTTTTCTTTTCTTGCCTCCCAGGGTCCCATTCACCCTGGAGCAATCAGTGGGGAAGGGGGATTATTGCTGTATCTAGTTTAGACCAAAGGGGCATGGGAACCCTCTCTCTGGGAGCTTGAGGGCTCCCTACCTGCTACATAAATGCAGAATTGGGTTCTGGCAAGAAAAGAAGTGAGGACCGCTAAGGAGGGAAAAAACAGTGTCTTCCACGAGTCTGGGGCCGGGCGGCGAGGATCCCAGATATTTCACTGGTTCCCTATTTCCAGCAGGGCCTATACCTGGAGCTCAAATCTCAATTTTGTTCAGATTAGAGAAGGAAGAGCACAAATACGTGAGCAACAAAGCCAATGGCAGCCCATCATTTAACCCGGCACCCCACGCTTTCTCTTTCAAACAAAAGTGATCCAAGGAGTTCCTTCCTAGCCGTCCCCGGCAGAGTCCCTCTGGGGCCTCGATGGCCTCACTGACCGTCTCCTCTCCAGCAGGGGTGGTAAGTTCAGGCGGATGCAGGCAGGGCCAGCAGCGGCCGCAGGGGACACTGGCGGGGGACCCACCAGCTGCAAGGTCTCTAAGAGCTGAGAGCTTGTGGCCTTGGATTCTCTTTGGCCTCTGGAAAACGTCATGTCCACGGAGGCTGTGGGCTCCTCCAGGACCTCTCCTCGACCTTGGAGCCCAGCTGCACGACTGCGGGCTCAGCACCGTGACGTGCCTGTCCCCCGCACGCTGAGGCTGGCCGACGCAGCCCCGTGTGTGGACACCCCTGCCCAGGAGAGGGGGACAGCCTCTCGGGGAGCTCCCCAACCTGGGGATAAGCCTGCACATGGGACGTCCAGCAAATCCGGCTCAGAAGCCTGTGCAGAACTGTCTCACACTCGATCGCAAGTTCAGCAGGGTTTCCCAGGCCGGCCTGCTTCCTCCGCTGGAACTGTGAAATTTTCTGGGACCCAATACCTTTGGGAAATGCTAGGAGTAGCCCGTGGGGCTTCAGCCCCAGCACGGACGGGCCAGGCCGGGACCCAGCAGCTGACGCCGTGTGTGGATGTGCGTGTCAGTGCTCTGGCCAGCCGAGAAGCATCCAGCAGCTTCTGGAGGGAAGGGCTTTCCTGGCCTGTCCACCAGGACAAATGAAAATACAAACCCTCCACCGTCGCCAAAGCCTCGTATAAGAATATTCAGAGCAGCTTTACTGTAAGAGCCAAGACCCGGACACACCCCAATCCACCAGGTGAATGGGACACGTGTTCTGAGTGTCCAAAAATGTGCAGAGGGAAGAATGCTGAGCAGGGACAGATATACAGCCGAGGGGCTGCGGCACCATGGGGCTGTCCCCGGGCCAGGCCACCGGCTCCACCTGGCACACCACGGAGATGGTCCGCCAGTCCTCCTCAGCTGTCTCGGAGGCTGGGATGCACCGACACCCGTGTATACACACGTCCGGGAACCGGGTCCCAGATAACAAGTGTGCATTTCAGTAGGGACCTCCCGGGAGGCATGACCCCTGGGCAAGGCTGGGCCCCAGGGCTGTGCTTCCCAAATCCAGGGCTCCTGGGGGCCAGGGCCTGCTGGGCATCCTGTCTCCCGCCCTCCAGGACAGATTGGCATTCTCCTTGGTCTTCTTCGGGGCGGGGGGTCGTCTTTCCCTTGCTGCCTTCCTTTGCTCTCTTTTGCATCCCTGAAAGGGCTGACGCCTCTTAGGGGACCTGATCCCGAGATGGAACAGGGAGGAATTCGTGGTAGACATGATGTCCCTTGCAGACCCCAGGCCCTTTCTCTCGTCTACACGGACTCTTGGGAGGGGAGGGAAGCCTTGAATGTAAAACAGAAGGAAGGAGAGGGGTCCTCGCGTCGCTCTGTCCAGCCGGTCCTCTCTGTCGCTGCTGGAACACCCATCACCCCAGATCCCCCTCGGCCCCGGCCGAAACCTGCCTCCCTAGAGAGGGGGTCAGATTCCAGCACAGATGCACTCACAGTGTCTGAACCCCGAGGGCGTGAATTCCTCACGGTGGAGGGGCAGCTGCACCTTAAGGAGCAAGCTTCCCTCGTACGCCCACCGCCCCCAAGCCGGGTCCCCGAGGGCTGCTCCCTGGCCCCAGGCAGAACCGCCCCGGCAGGCTACGGAGGCCCGAGCGTCCCCGCACAGCCCCGAGGACCAAACCTGCCCATAGGAAGTGCGGCGGGAGCGTGCTCATTTCCCGTTCTGGGCTATACAATTTCCTGAGCGCTCTCGGAATATGACAGTTTGAACAGATTGTGGCAACAGATGGGGAAAAAAATCACCATCTGATTTGGGCGTGACGTGGAGAAATAGAATGTGATGAACAATAATGAGAGAGGCCACACTCAGCCAAAAACGGCTGTCTGCAAATAGCGAGGCTTGAGGGCCAAAGGGACTTGAACCCCCTGAAGGGCGCCTGGCCACCTTCCACACCCTGATCCCACTCATGTCCCCAAAATGCCCCTGAGCTGGGCTCGTGAACCATTTCTACAAAATTCAGAACCTGCCCAAGAATGCAAGCGCTCCTTGGGGCACACAGACCCTCGGCACGGATGGCACAGACCGGAGCCCGTGACCTTGGGGGGAGCAAGGAGGCGGTCCCGGCAGGGGCTCCCGGGGCGAGGTTGGGCTTCGACTCTGGACAGCCTTCGTCCTGCAGGTGGGTATTGGCTGTGTCCTCCTTTTTTTTTTTTTTTAAAGACTTTATTTATTTATTTGACAGAGAGAGAGATCACAAGTAGGCAGAGAGGCTGGCAGAGAGAGAGGGGGAAGCAGGCTCCCTGCAGAACAGAGAGCCCGATGCGGGGCTCGATCCCAGGACCCTGAGATCATGACCTGAGCCTAAGGCAGAGGCTTTAACCCACTGAGCCACCCAGGCGCCCCAAGGCTGTGTCCTCCTGCAATACACTTTGTCTGTTTTACATAGTTGGTGGCGAAATTAAATATTTGCACAGAGTGTTTACTCCAGTGTGTGCGGCCTGCACGTGCTCAGCGGAAAGGGCTTCCACACTCAGGGCTTGTCCCCCAACGCACATGAATGAGCACACAGGCCACCTGAACCCTTACCTTGCAGACTCTCAGGAAAACCCTGGGTTTGGGTGCTCGCGGCTCCCGATCTGGACGGAGCTAAGAGGGGCCCGGGG
>JAQQSY010001493.1:0-14334 GCA_028646535.1 Procyon lotor | reverse complement strand
CCGACCCCCACCGTCACCACCACCACGGGCACAATACCCTCGACGCCGACCCCCACCGTCACCACCACCACGGGCACTACACCTGCAGGTAGGTCCACCATCCCCAAACCCCGACCTGAGCCCTCCTTTCCTTCCAAGTCTTAGCTCACCTTTCCCTCTTCCACAGAATCCACTCCACTCCGGACCACCACGCCCGTCGAGGAGACCTCCAGCCCGCTGTCGCCCTCCCCACCCACCAAGCCAAAGACCACCAGCACAGCCCCGCCGTCCAGGCCACCGCCCGCCAGCACCACGCCGTCGCACGTGCCCACCCCCTCCCTGACCCCGATCTCCACCCCGATCTCCACCTCCCAGCTCAGTGTCAGCACGAGCCCGGTCATATCCTCTTCTCAGATCTACTGCTGCGTCCTGAACGACACGTACTTCCTACCAGGTTCCCCAGCTTTTCACTCTGGGGGGCACGAGGATGGAGGCTGGTGGGATTTTGATCTCTGCATTACCAGTGGGGAGGGGTCAGGCGTGAGTCTCAACCGGGAGCTTGCGTGGGAAGCTGGATGCTGGGTCCGGGCGGCTCTCCCCATGGCCAGCCCCCCTTCACTGTAGGCATGAGTCGGGGGGAGTCAGTGGCCTCGCGGGCACATGGCTGCACGCCCTGGCGGCCAGCCCCGTGCAGACAGTGGGGGACCAGCCTGTCCCCCTTGCAGGTGACATGGTGTACAACGGCACGCACGGGGACATCTGCTATTATGCCAACTGCTCGTTGACCTGTGCCATCGAGATTTTCAACTGGTCGTGCCCATCCACGCCCTCCCCGGTGCCCACGCCCTCCAAGTCGACACCCACCTCAACGCCCACGCCACCCACGCCCCCGGCATCGAGCACAGTGGCCACCACTAAGCCCCCCGGATGCCCAGACTTTGACCCTCCCAGACAGGTCAGTGGGCCGTGGGCCACTTCTTGTCCCCGTGGCGCTGAGCACACAGGCCCGGCAGCCAGGTGTCTGGAGTCCGGGCGCTGCCTTTCCGCTGATCATCCAAGTCACCTCCGTCCTGACGCCTGCGCCACCAGCCTTCCGGGTGCAGGGTCTGCTGGGGGTCCCCACTTCTCCCCGACGCTCCCCTTGCTGCGGGGAGGTGGCTGGCCGTGAGTCACTGCCCGCACGGGGCGCCCAGTGCCCGGCCTCCAGCACCTGCAGCGGGGGCGGGGGGTCCGGGTCGGTCCCCCTGACCCCCCAACCGCCCCCCACAGGAGAATGAGAAGTGGTGGCTGTGTAACTGCACCATGGCCATCTGCAAGTACAACAACACGGTCGAGCTCGTGCAGATGGAGTGCGAGGTCCCGCCCAAGCCCACCTGCGCCAACGGCCTCGAGCCCGAGCTCGTCCAGGGTCCCGGCGAGTGCTGTCGGCACTGGGAATGCAACTGTAAGTCCCCCGCACACGGCTGCTCCTGGGGTTGGAGGAGGGAGCTGGGCTTGTCCCCCCACACGCCCCGGAAACCCCGGGATTCCTGCTCGCGGTGCCCCCACCCCGGCCAGGGCCCCTGCCGGCTCCGGCCCCCAGCGCTGTCCTGGGGCTCGGCGTGGCTCAGCAGCACCCCCTCCGCAGGCTACTGCACAGGCTGGGGGGACCCCCACTACGTCACGTTCGACGGGCTCTACTACAGCTACCAAGGGAACTGCACGTACGTGCTCGTGGAGGAGATCGTCCCCACGGTGGGCAGCTTCGGGGTCTACATCGACAACTACCACTGTGACGTCAACGACCGGGTGTCCTGCCCCCGCACACTCATGGTGCGTTACCAGTCCCACGAGGTGCTGATCAAGGCCCTGCAGCTGATGCCCATCAAGGTCCAGGTGCGCGGCCGGGTCGGGGACACAGCGGCTGGGTGGGGGACACCGTGTGGCCGGGTCAGGGACAACAGCCCGGCCAGGTCAGGGACATCACACAGGCTGCACTGCGTGCCCGTGCCCTTGCTCGGGAGTGGACTGGGCTGTCTTCTCAGGCCCCCCAGAGGCACTCAGGGGCCCCTTGGCCTCCCCCACTCATGTGCCCGAGTCCCAGGTCTCTGGGAGAAGCCCCTTCCTGAGCACGGGCGCCGGGCACACACTCCTGTGGGGTGCTCATTCCTGGGGCCCCGGGAGCTCCACCCTCGGCACGCGGCCCCAGCCTCTCCGGGGGCCTCTGAGCGCGGTGTCCTTGTGACGTCCCCCGGGGACCGGCCAGGACAAGTCTGGCCCAGAGCAATGGAAGCGAAGTGGGAAAGGGACCAGGGCAGGGGCCAGGGGGCCGGGGGACAGGCTGAGGTCCCCCCGCTAGACACAGCGGCCTGCAAACAGGCAGGGGTGGGGTGACCCCAGGTGCTCTGGGAAGTCTCGGCTGGCCCGACTCAGCCCCGTCAGGCCCACGAGGCTCCGTTTCCCGGGGTGGCCGGGGCGAGGCGAGGCGGGGCAAGGGCCCCCCAGGCCTGCCCGTGGGCTGTACTGACCCCGGCGTCCCGTCCCAGGTGCAGGTCAACAGGCAGGTGGTGGCGCTGCCCTATGTGAAGAATGAGCTATACGTGCACCAGTCGGGCATCAACTACGTGGTGGAAATCGCCAAGCTCGGTGCCCTCATCTCCTTCAACGGACTCTCCTTCTCCATCACGCTGCCCTACAACCTGTTTGGGAACAACACCAAGGGCCAGTGCGGTGAGCCCCTCGGCCCCCGCGGGCTCCCTGCCCCCCAGGACGGCTGCTCGGGGGCAGGGGGGAGGCTGCTGTGCGCCCCGGCCGGGCAGTCCCCGGGGCACCCGGGCTGGAGAGGGCGAGGGGCTGGGGGCCGGCGCCGGTACGACGTGGGCTCCCCGTCCACCCCCAGGCACGTGCACCAACAACACTGCGGACGACTGCATGCTGCCCAGTGGCGAGGTCGTTTCCAACTGCGAGTTTGCAGCTGACCAGTGGGTGGTGAATGACCCCTCCAAGCCGCACTGTCCCCACACCAGCATCACCACCAAGCGCCCGGCCATCACGCCGCCAGGGGGCAGCACCACCCGCCGCCCGGACTGCGCCTCTCCTCTCTGCGAGCTCATCAAAGACAGGTGCCCCTGCCAGTCCCTCGGGAACTGTGGGGTCTTGGGGGCGGCGGCCTCCCGTGGCCTCTGGGTCCTCTCGGGTCCCTCTCGGCTGAGCTGCAGGCCGTAGGGAGAGCGGCGGCCTGAGGCCAGGGCGCACGCTCAGGGCTGGGAGCGGGGAGGCACCCCAGAGCGGGCGGCCGTGTGAGTGAGTGCCTTGTCCCCAGAGCTGCGCGAGTTGAGGCTGGGGGCCCCTCCCAGGGCTGCTGGCGGGGGTCTTGGCATCTGGCAGCCACTTAGCCCGGAGCTCCCTTCTGCCCGCCGCACCGGACCCCCTTCCCCGAGGCCGCGCCGCTGCTCCCCTGCCACTGTCCGCCCACGGGCGCCCGTTCTGGGGGCTGCGGGCTGAGCCAGGCTCCAGGAGGGCCTCCTGGTGGAGGTGCCGGGCGGCGGGGAGGGCCGGCCCGAGCGTGACCCACACCCCTCCCCGACAGCTTGTTCGCCCCCTGCCACGCCCTGGTGCCCCCCCAGCACTACTACGAAGCCTGCCGATTCGACAGCTGCTTTGTGCCCGGTTCGGGCCTAGAGTGCGCCAGCCTGCAGGCCTATGCAGCCCTGTGTGCCCAGGCCAAGATCTGCGTGGACTGGAGGAACCACACCCACGGGGTCTGCTGTGCGTGCCCACCCGCCCCCATCCCTGGGTCCTGTGGGCCAGACAGGGCTCCGGGCTCCGCTGGGAGCCGTGTCCGGCCTGCCGCCGCGCCAGGGTGGGGGGGCAGGGCGGACTGGGCCTTGGGGCGGCAGGAAGGGCAGACTTGGGGGGCCCGGGACCTGGGGCTACGGCCAGCCTGGCCAGGCCCCTGGGCACCTGTGTCCCAGCTTGGGGATGGCGTAGGGGGCGGGGGTGGGCAGCGCCAGGCGGCCGGTCGCCCTCGGCCGGTGCAGGAGAGGCTGGGCAGGCCTGTCCCTCACCAGGGAGCCCGTGGGCTCCTCCCTCAGGCCTCGGGCTCCTCTGACTCTGTCTCCCCCCGCAGCAATGACGTGCCCGCCTCACAGGGAGTACCGGGCCTGTGGTCCTGTGGACGAGCCCTCCTGCGAGTCTAGCCCAGCCCCTGTAAGGTGCGCAGGGACGGTGGGCGTGTCCCCTGGGCCGGGCGCCATCTGGGCATCGCGGTCCAGTGTGCCTGCCCCCAGCCCGGGCACGCACCCATCTCGAGACGCCCTCTCACCCCCAGGTCTGTGTTGAAGAGTAACACCCACCTGGTGGAAGGCTGCTTCTGTCCCAACGGCACCATGAACTACGCCCCGGGATTCGACGTCTGTGTGGAGATGTGCGGTACGGCGCCCGCCCCCGGGGCTGGGGGAAGCCCTCCCCGTCCTGTGGCTCTGGGACCCCGCTAACGGGCTTGTGTTATCTCCCTTCCCAGGCTGCGTGGGGCCTGACAACGTGCCCAGGAAGGTAGGCCCTTCCTCCTGGTGCTGGGATGGGATTCAGCCCCACATCTGGAATCTGGGGGGCTCAGGGGGGTCGCATCCAAGCACCTGGGAGTCTCAAACTCTGAGTCACATTGTTCAAGTCCCAGAAGGCTGGGCCAGTGGGCGTGTCCCCTGGGTGCCATCCACCGCCTGGTACACCTCCCCCCCGTCCCCCTCCCTCCTTCCCCTACCCAACCACGCTCCCCGCAACCATTCTCTATCCCTTTGTCTGTCCAACTGCCATGCATTCGTCCACCCAGCCACCCAGCCCTGGGTCGTCGGACGCTCCCTCTAAACCCAACGCGACATCTTGGCCGCGACAGTGTGGCCCGTGTCTCCCACACGTGGCCGATTCCTTAGCTCTATTCCGCGAGCCCCCCCCACACGCGTGGCGCATCTGCCGCATGCCAGGCCCGTGGAGACGAATGCCAGAGCGGGTCAGGCCGTGGTGTCAGCGACCTGGCCGGTGTGCTGGGAGGCGGGGAGGGCACGGGTGTCCCCAGGGACCTGCAGTGCGACGCCCGCCACGGTGCCCCCTCCCGGCCGAGGGCTGGTGTGCCGCAGGCGGCCCCGGCGCAGGGGAGAGGGGGGTGAGGGAGGCGGGCGCTGCGACCCCTGCCCGCCCACCTCCTCCCCGCAGTTCGGAGAGCACTTCGAGTTCGACTGCAAGGATTGCGTGTGCCTGGAGGGTGGGCGCGGCATCATCTGCCAGCCCAAGGAGTGCCCCCAGGAGCCGGTCAACTGCACGGAGGATGGCACCTACCCGTTCACCGAGGTCAACCCCGCTGACACCTGCTGCAACGTCACGTCCTGCAGTAAGGCCTGGGGCCTGCGGGGGTGGGGCCGGCAGGCGCGCCCCCCCAGCTAGGTGTGGGAGGGGGCCGCGGTCCACAGGCCCTGCCCTCCTGACCGGTCCTCCCGCTCCCCTGCAGAGTGCAACACCAGCCTGTGCGAGGGGAAGCCGCCCAAGTGCCCACTGGGCTTCGATGTGAGCAGTGAGACCGGACCCGGGAAGTGCTGCCCATCCTACTCCTGTGGTCAGTGGGGCCCGGGGATTGGGGAACCCGGGGGGGGGTCGCCCCACATGGTGCGCGCGCCCAGCCCAGGTCTGAGGGCCCGTGCGTCGGTCCCGAGGCCAGGCAGGCCCCCCTGACCCACGTCCCCACTCTCTTCCTCCCAGCGCCCAAGGGTGTGTGCGTTCACGGGAATGCCGAGTACCAGGTGAGCCCCAGGCCGAGGGGGGCAGGGTCCCTGGGGGAGGTGCCCGCCCTGGGACCTCCGTGCTGTGCGTCGGGCCTGCGGACAAGCCTCCTGCAGGGGGAGGCGCGGGCGGCGGCCCGGCCTCACCTGCCCTCCTGCGCCCCCAGCCCGGGTCCCCAGTGTACTCCTCCAAGTGCCAGGACTGTGTCTGCACCAACCGCACCGACAGCAGCACACGGCTCAATATCATCTCCTGCACGCACGTGCCCTGCGACGACACCTGCAGCCCCGTAAGCCGCCCCGCCTCCGCCCTGCCCCGCCCCGCCCCGCCCTGCCCCCGCCCGGCCCACACCCACACCGACCCGAGCTGTGCGTGTCCCGCAGGGCTTCGAGCTGGTGGATGTGCCCGGGCAGTGCTGTGGCAAGTGTCAGCAGACCCACTGCATCATCAAAAGACCCGGCACGGAGACCATCATCCTGAAGGTGCGCGGGGAGCCCGCTGGCTCACGTCCTGTCTCTCGACGTGGGGAGCAGTGGGGGGGGTGTCCCGGGGCCGCGGGCGGGGTCTCTGCAGGGCGAGGCGCGGCTATGCAAGTGTCCTGGGGCGGCCATGACCAGGGACCACAGACTAGGGCTGGAAACACTGGGAGTGGCTACCTCTTTCCCAGCGTGGAGTCCGAGTCCGAGACCGAGGGTTGCAGGGCCCTGCCCCCTGCAAAGGCTCTGGGGACCTTCCTGCCTCTTCAGCTTCTGGGGCCCCAGGAGGCCCTGGGTTTGTGGCCACATCCGGGCACTCTGCCCTGCCTTCCTGTGGTCCCTCCTCTCTATAAGGACCCTGGCCACTGGATTTAGGGCCGTCTGTGTAACCCAGGGTGGTCTCATGGCGCGATCTTTAACTGGGTCACATCTACAAACAGCCTTCTCGGCATGAGGTCCCACCGGCAGGTGCCGGTGGCCAGGACATGGGCGTGTCTGTGGCTTGTCAGCTGCCGGCTGTCCCGGGGCCCCTCCTGGGTGCCACCTGCCTGGTGGCTCGGGGCCCGCCGGCCGGGCCTGCTGCTGTCCCTCACCACACTGCCCTGTGTCCTGCAGCCCGGGGACATACGTCACGACCCTACCAACAACTGCACCTTCTTCAGCTGTGTGAACATTCACAACCAGCTCATCTCCTCCGTGTCCAACATCACCTGCCCCGACTTTGACCCCAGCATCTGCCTCCCGGTGAGCGGGGGTCCCCAGGGCTGGGCCGGTCCCTGCCCCCCCCAAGGCAAGAGGGGGCTGCTCAGTGTCGGGGGCTGGTCCTGGGTCCCAGGCTCACTTTCCTTCCCTGCAGGGCTCCATCACGCTCATGCCCAATGGATGCTGCAGGAAATGTGAGTGCGGGCGGCCGGGCGGGGGCGCTCCAGCCGGGGCCCTCGAGGGGGAGAGGCGCGTGCGACGGCGTCTATGCCTCTCTCCACCGGACACTGAATTTGGGCATCACCCAGGGTGCCCTGCTTGCTGGGGGGCCGCCGAGGCTGGGCGTGCTTGGGGAGGGAGGAGAAGCCATGGGCCCCCTGAAGGTGTGGAGACCCCTCTCCCAGAGCCTCTGCCCTCTCTTGCCAGGCATCCCTCGCAATGAGACCAGGATCTGCTCCACCATCCCCGTCACCAAGGAAATTTCTCACTCCGGCTGCACCAAGAAAGTCACGATGAACTTCTGCTCCGGGTCCTGCGGGACCTCCGTCATGTGAGGCCCAGGCCCCAAGTGTGCCCTGCTGGAGGGGGCGGGGTCCCCACGCCCACCCCCGGGCGGCTCCTCACTGCGGTCCTCCCCCAGGTACTCGGCCGAGGCCCAGACCCTGGACCACCAGTGCTCCTGCTGCAAGGAGGGGCGCACCAGCGAGCGGGAGGTGCAGCTGAGCTGCCCGGACGGCAGCTCGAGGACGCACACCTACACCCACATCGAGAGCTGCTCGTGCCAAGACACCGTGTGCGAGCTCCCGCGGGCTCAGCGCAGCATCCCCGCCCGCGCCCGGCGCGCCAGCCCCAGGGGCTTGCACCTGGGGAGGGACTGAGCGCGGTCCCGCCGTCCAGGCCCCCCGACCCCATCCTCCGCATGCCCCCTCCCGCTGACCCTCTGAGCTTCCTCTCCCAAGCGACCTCCTCTCTGCTGATATTTATTTTCTGAGTCTTTGTTCGATCCTTAGCTTTCCAAAATAAACTCAGGCAGACGCTGTGTCGGTGTGTTTCAGCGGGTGCCGGGGGTGCCGGTGGCTGCTGGGGGCGGGCAGACGGAGAAGGCCCCAAGGGGACAGCCCAGTGACCGCCATCCCCAGGCTGCCTGCGGAGGTCCCGCCTGTCCCACTCCCGGCGTGTCACAGCCGGGACAGAGCCGGTGGCCCCTCCCGGAAGGACTTCCAGCTCTGACTTTGCACAAAAGGGTGTCTCTCCAGGGCTTTCTGAACCTTGACGAGGCCCGAGAGCTCAGGGTGAGTGTGTGCATGTGTGACTCGAGTGGAAACCTGCACACACGTTTCCATGCACGGGAGGGAATGTGCGTCACCCTGGGTCTCTGCCGGGACGTTCCTGGGCCACGATCAGGGGCAGCAAGGCTGCTCTGCTGCTGCGGCTGGCCTGCTGGGTCTTTCCTGGCTGCTGGGGTCCCGCGGGCCCACCAGCCCCTCAGCCCCGCCCGCGGATGTTCTGGTTGGTTCTGTGGATGCTGGCGGGAGGCTGGCCCTGGGCGTGTGCGTGGGCCGTGCCTGGGGGTGCTGCCGCCCGGCCACCTGCCCATGGGTGTTTGGGAAGCAGTTGTGGGAGCCGAGCCGCCAACGAGGCAATTGTAGGGAAGGGGCTCCTCTGGTCCTTTTCCGACAGAGTCTGGGCTGCTGGCCCCACTGGTGGCCGCGGAGATGGCTGCATCGAGCCGAGCGTACAAGGTCGGGCAGCGAACGGCTGTTCTGAGGAACAGGTCCCCAGCCGGACCAGCGGGCAGGGGTGTGGGAGCCCTGTGTGCAGCCTCCCTCCCTGCAACACCCTCAGAAGCCTAAGGGGAGGGCGCCGATGTGCCCTGGGGCCCCCAGGGCATCCCCCCCACAAGTCGGCTGCATTTTACCCTTGACCGAATGGAGGCTCTCAGGGAGGGTCGTGCCCACAGCGGGCTCCGTGATCCTGGGGGGCCAGCGAGGGCTTGCACTGGGGGGACCGGAGCAGAGCCCCCTTCTTCTGCATTCCCTGTGTCCTGAGGAGCTCGGCCCTCCCTCAGCTGAGCCCTCCCCCCCCCCCCCCCCCCCCCCCCCCCCCCCCCCCCCCCGCCTGACACTAGGCAGGGCTGTGATGGGCAGTCAGGACGTGTCTGCACACCAGTGCGACCCCAGGACCTGGGGGTCGGTCCAACGCCCTCCTGGCCTGGGGGTGGGGCCCAGAAGCCCCGGCACAGCCCCCTCTGGTGACCACAGGAGCCCACATTGTCCCTGGCCAAGACCAGTGGACTTTCTAGGGGGTCCGTTGGCCTGGGCCGGCCTTGCAGCCTCCAGGTGACCTCCCAGAGCAGGAGGTTTGCCGAGGGCATGGGGTGGGGGGCTCCCAGGCTCTGCTGTGTGGCCAAGCGGGGGCTCTGGGAGCTTCAGAACCAGCCTTTCTCTAAAGCGGCCAATGTGCCTCCCCCGTGGATCACCTGTTCTGAGGCCCCCCCACCCCGGGGCCGCAAGGGCCTTGCTCCAGAAATTCCCGCAGCATGTGGTGTGTTTTGTGGGTGCGGAGCTGAGCTCCCGACCTGTCCCGGCGCTGAGTCACTTCTGCCCTGCCTGGCGGTGCCCTTCCGGGGGGCCTACCTGCAGGACAAGATCTCAAGACGGTCGGCCTCGGGCCAGCGTCCACAGCTGGCTCTGCAGCTGTGAGGTGGGGGCTCTGGGCGACGAGGGTGGGCGAGGTGCAGCGGGCCCGGCTTGCTTCACCAGGCCACGCCCCTTGAACTGGGGGTCTGGCGGCGGTTTCTGGGGCTTCATTTGAGGACCCTCGGCAGATGGTGCTGAGATGGCTCCCCCCACCAGAGGGCGCTCTCAGGCCTCGCCCGCTCTCCCCAGAGGGAGGGACGCATGAATGGTCCGTGCACTGAGCGCCGGCCCTGCCTCCAATCTTACAGGCTGCCCCTCTGCTCCCACTGTTCACGGGAGGGCTCTGCTGGGGATGCCCTCTGCTCAGGAGCCAGAGCCCTGGCCGTGCCCCTCCCCGGCCCTCCCCTCCGCCAACTCCCAGCAGAGAGGTCTGGTCTGGAGGACAGCCCACCGGCCCAGAGCCTGCTCCCTGGTGCCCCCCGCCTGCCCAGGCCTGGTTTCCAGCGGGGGAGGAGTCCCCGTGGAGACCCCAGTGGGGAGGCCATGCCCTCCCCCACTGTGGTCCTGCCTCCTGTGGGCGGAGCACCAGCTTTGCCCTGGCAGCCTTGAACCAGCTGGAGACCAGGCCCTGCCCCCTGACCCGAGGCAGAGGGGCCCCACCTTGTGTCCGGGGCTGCCCCCTGAACCTCACAGCCTTCGGGGGCAGCTGACGACCGGGGCTGGGCCTCGGATATGCTCGGTCACGCATGCGTGGGACCCAGCCTGGCGGCCCTCTGTGTAGCCAGGCCTCTCCGTGAGGGCTCAGCAGGGCAGGTGCCCCGCCCCCTCAGACCCCACCCTGCCGGCCCAGCCAGGACTCTCTTCTTGGGGTTCCTGCGCCCAGAGCCAGACGGGCAGGCGCTGGAGCGTCCTCTTCAGGGGAGGAGGGTGGGCGCAGGTGAAGCGGGCTGGGGGCAGCCAGGGAGGAGTCCGTCCCGGCCGGCTCTTCTGTCTTGTCGTCTGGCCACATCCCTGAGCTACATTGTCCTGGGGCTCAGCGGGGATGCGGGACCTGGGCCAGGGGCAGCTGCTCCTGATGGAAGCTCAGATGCTGGGCCACATGGTCCCTGCTGCCGTCTGAGGGTGCTCTGGGGACCTGGGGACAGGCCACCCAGGGCCCGACGAGCTGTCCAGAGGTTAGGGCCTGTCTCGGCCGCACCGGCCTACTTGTCTGCCCACACAGCATCCCTTAGATTGTCTGTGTGCCCGCGGCCCTGCTGTGCCCAGCTCGGGGGGCACCGCTGCATCCCGAGGGGCGGGGGCGGGGCCATTCACAGTCTCAGGAGCTGGACCTCGAGGGCCTAGTGTGGCCTCCTGGGGGTCGGTCTGGCTCCAGCTCCGGCTCTGCCCGCGGCCTCGCTCTGCTGAGGGCCCGGGACACCCTCCCAGTGGGATCGTGACCATAACCGCAAATGGACAGTGGCCAGCCTGCTGCCCAGTGGGTCTCCCGGGGGCTGCGCTCATTCTTCACCATGGGGGGGAAGCAGAGCCCGGACCCCCGCCTGGCCCCAGAGAGTGAAGGGGCCCCGGGGTCACCCTGTCGGGACGTTAGGGACAGTCCAGACCCCGGTGTTCCTCCTTCAGGGCCCTGCTGGGCACCACCGTCTCGCGCTCCATCACGGGGCCTCTGTGGAAAGAGCCTTCCCTGAGCAGTGGCTTCCTTGAGCAGAAGGCAGGGCGGGGGGCGGAGGGGGCCGCCCCTACCGGCTGCTGCCCCACCTCCCCCTCCTGGGGGAGAATCTGTCTGGACCCGAGTCGGCCGTCCAAGCGGTGAACACGGGGCCAGCACCGTCTCCACAGCACGGTGCCTCCTGGGGCCGTTGTTGGCCACGACCGCACAGTTCCTGCTGAGGAACCCGGAGATGACCCCTCTGCGGGGGCAGAGGGCAGAGCCGTGGTTTGCTGGGATGGGGGCCTGGGGAGGGGGCCGGCCGCGGGGTGGCATGGACAGCTCCGTGGTGGGCACAGGACTGCACGCGGCTTGGATAGTTATCAGACTGCCCGTCGGCCCATGTTGCTTATGGCCCATCTTCCACATGAGAGGGAGCTTCTGACAGTGGCCCAAATCTGCCAAGGCCCTTCGCCGATTTTTTAATGGGTTCAAGCACTCAGGTTGGGGGGGTGCCGTGTGTGAAGCTCCCCCTGCACCCCACGTCCCAACGATCCCAAGCAAGAAGGGTTTTCCCAGGATCCAAAGACACTCGAGCTCGAGAGCAAATGGCCCAGCGACGTGTGCCGGCCGGGGTGGCTCCGCGCGTGGAGGAAACCCAACCCCAGGCCTCCTGTTTGCTTCTGCCTGGCGGTGCCCGGCTGCACAGCCTCCTGCTCCAGGACCCAGGGCCTCCGAGGTCGCCCCCCTCCGTGGGAGGGCCTGGCCGGTGCAATCCTGGATCCGGGGTCACCCGCCCGGGGGCTGCCGGGAGGTGCAGTGCCGCGAGGGAGCAGCAGGGGGAGCCGGCGGCTCGGCGATCGCCCGTCTGCAGATTCGGGAGAAAACCCGTGAGCTTCCTGGTGGATGCACCAGCAGCATCTGGCAAAAGTAAGCAGCTGGTCTCGATTGTTTTAAGAAAGAAAACTAAGACCGTAAGCCACATTCTTAACGTGTCTTAAGGGGTATCTGTCAAAAAAAGGCAGGGTCAGCGGCTCGGGTGCTGGGACTCAGATCCGTCCCGTGAAGTCGGGGAGGACGGAGGCTCTCCAGCCCTCCCGCCTCCATGCAGCCTCCTGCCGAGTCGGCAGAGCGAGAAAAAGAAATTATATATACCAGGATTGGAAAGAGATTAAACTGCCCCGATTTAAAGAGGCGGCGACCGGCGAGAAGGTCAGGAGAGCCCCCGGGCTCCGTCGGGGCCCCGGAGCTCTGTGACAGGGCTGGGAAGGAGGTTAATGACACCGCTCCCCCCAGAACCCAGCCGCACACGTAATAGAAGATCAACCTGTGTAGGTTCCTAGGAGCGAATCCCACAGCAGGTCCCCGCCTTCACGGGGCAACCCCCCTCCCTGCACATGGAGGACCGGCCGCCGGGAGGGGCAGAGGGCCGCGGGGACCCGAGAGCGTTTCGAAGAGGCGCAAGGTGGGGAGGCGACGACCCGCAGGCCGCGGGCACCGGGGGTGGGGACGGGGGAGCTTTCCTTCCCGATGGACACGTGGGCGAAGCGGGAACCCACTGGTGGCGGGTGAGGCCTGTCGGTGGTTGGCGGGCACCCGTGCGATCACGTGCCGTCTTCAGTGTGGTCGAGTCATTCCTGGTAGGGACGCGGGAGGTGGTGACGCCCTGCGCTGATCCCTGCGGCTGCCCCGAGACTCAGGCTGCCCCACGCCCCGCCTGCGCGGGAGGGAGGAGCAGGAGCACCGGCCGGGAAGCCAAGAGCTGGCCACGCGGTTTCCCTCGTCCCGAGGTGCCGCAGGGGCAACAGGGAAGCACTGTGCCAAGGGCAGCTCACCATCTGTGCCAAGGGCAGAACCGCTGGGTCCACGTGGCGACCTTGGGGGGTCGAACGTCACCTTCACTTCACAGACGGCAAGCTGGCAGAAATGGGCGAGGGGCCTTGGATCACACCCTTGGGCCAGTGGAGCCCCCGCCACCCTGGCCCGGGCTGGTCGTGTTGCAGGAAGTCCCTGCCCCGCCCCGGCCAGAATCGCTCCTTCGGCGCTAATTCCTGCTCCTCCTGGGCGCCCTGCAGCCAAGCCGCCTCCTCCCTGCGTGGCCGGCAGGGAGCTTGGGCATGTTCGCCTCTAATCTCCTCGCGTGTCAGCTGGCTTACAGAGGCTCCCCAGAGAGGTGACGGGCTCCTCCCAGCGGCCCAAGGCTGTCCCAAGGCTGTCCCCCAGGCTGTCCCCAAGGCTGTCCCTGGGCCAGGATAGCCCGGCTTTACTGCACTCTGCCTCTCCGGGCTCAGTGAGCTCTCCAGCACCGTCTGGTGTCCTGCACGGCTGGGAGGCCTGCCCACGACACGGACAGGGCTCAGCCTGCCCCCCTGTGCAAGGGGGGCAGTGGGCCTCGGGGCCCCACGCCCCCTTCCTGCCCCCCGTCCCTGAGCACCGGCAGCCCCCCCAGGGAAGCCTGGATGCTTCCCCTTCTGCAGCCTGGGCCCCCGAGTGCTTGCCCCCCTCCACTGCCTGAGCTGCCCCCACAGCCGGCAGAGTCAACTCCCACTGTTGCTTGAAGGGCCTCAGAGGGACCTGGACACGTGCTGAGCACCTGGAGGGCGACCCCTGCAGTGAGTGTGGGCCCTGGTGTGACCCCACTTAGCGCTGGCGGCCAAGACCCTCTGGGGGAAGGATGCTCGGCAGGGTCTCTGGCGAGGACCTCCGGTCCTAGGACACCGGTGTTCACCGTGGCCCCCTGTCTGTGAAAGCAGGGCCCAAACAAAACCAGCCCCCAAAGAGCAGGTTTCTCGGGGCCCCCTGAGACCATTGGCCGGGCAGTGGGCTGCGCTCCAGGCTCCGAAGTTTAACCGCCACGGGGACTGCTTCTGCGCCCCCTGCCTAAGGTGGGGTGCTGGCATGGTCCACCCAGAAGCTGGGTGAAGCCTCTCAGGGACACGGAGGGGCCGGCCGCCCTGTGGACTCTGGGGGCCCTCACTGTGGTTGGGGCACCGCTCTGATGGCTGGGATTGGGAATCCTGTCATGTACTGGCTGACCCCCCGTCCCTCCCCGGGCCCCGGTGCCCCCTGTCCACTCTCCGTTCCCCCGAGACACCGACCCCCATCCCTCCCCCAGCTCCAGTGCCCACCGTCCACTCTC
>JAQQSY010001492.1:0-14335 GCA_028646535.1 Procyon lotor | reverse complement strand
TCTTCTTCTTCTGGGATCCCAATTATTCTAATAATGTTGCACCTAATGGTATCACTTATCTCTCAAATTCTCCCCTCGTGGTCCAGTCATTGTTTGTCTCTCTTTTTCTCAGCTTCTTTATTCTCCGTCATTTGGTCTTCTATATCACTAATTCTTTCTTGAGCCTCATTTATCCTAGCAGTAAGAGCCTCTGTTTTTTTGTTTTTTTTTTCCTAAAGATTTTATTTATTTATTTGATACAAAGAGAGAGAGATCACAAGTAGGCAGAGAGGCAGGGAGAGAGCGAGGGGGAAGCAGGCTCCCTGCTGAGCAGAGAGCCTGATGTGGGGCTCTATCCCAGGACCCTGAGATCATGACCTGAGCTGAAGGCAGAGACTTTAATCCACTGAGCCACCCAAGTACCCCAAGAGCCTCTATTTTTGATTGTACCTCATTAATAGCTTTTTTGATTTCAACTTTGCTAGATTTAAATTCTTTTATTTCTCCAGAAAGAGGTTTTATTTCTCCAGAAAGAGATTCTCTAATGTCCTCCATGCTTTTTTCGAGCTCAGCTAGCACCTTGATAATTGTCATTTTGAACTCTATTTCTGACATATTACTGATGTCCGTATTGATTAGGTCCCTAGCTGTCGGTACTGCCTCTTGTTCTTTTTTTATTTTTTTTGTGGTGCATTTTTCTGCCTTGTCATTTTATCGAGATAAGAATAGATGAATGAGAGAGCAAAATACTTTCGGAAAGTGGTCAGTTTTCTGCTCCTAGAATTGCTGTTCTTCCTCTCTTCTATCTCCTGTTGAGTTTGCAGGTGTTTAGAATGGTTTGATAACTATCCAGCTGAACTTCTGGGATCCGACACTATCTCAACCTCCTACTCCTCCTCCATCTTGCTCCTCCCTAGTTTTTGAATTTCTTTTCTCCTCTTTATTTTCATGCTAATCACTGCCACCATTTCCTAATAAAGTTCTGTCCTTTGCATCTTACCAGATGTAGTTGCACATAATTGGGCCCCAAAAAAGTTATTTTCATTGTTTTAATAGCAAAACATGATTTTTAAGATTTATTTTCCAATATATAACTCTTTCTAATTTATGAGGATACTTTTATAATAAATTAAGTTCTTTTTGTATGGATTAAAAGGGGTTTTTGGAGTTCCTGGTTGGTGAATAAGAATGAACCTTCATGCCAGGATGGTGGTGCACCCTAAACTTTGCAGGGACAGGAGCTCCTGTGCTCCTGACCCTTCCAGACCTCACACTGTGTATCTCTTCACTCAGCTGTTCATTTGTATCCTTGAGTATCCTTTGCAGTAAAGTGGTAATCCAGTGTAATCTATATGGAAAGGACAGTATCTGAATTTTTACGTGAAAGGTCCTCATGGAAGTAAAAAAAAAAAAAAAGAGAGAATCTAGAAATCAATATTTCTAGTAAAAAAGAATTTTATTAGTTGCCGACTGAGGGGATGGGGAAGCAGCAGTGATGATGGATTGCAGGCAGTTAGACCCTTTTATATATAAAATATAAAAATTTATAAAATAAAGGCTCCATGGGCAATCTTAAAAATTTTTAAATGCCGGGGCACCTGGGTGGCTCAGTGCGTTAAAGCCTCTGCCTTCGGCTCAGGTCATGATCTCAGGGTCCTGGGATCGAGCCCCTCATCGGGCTCTCTGCACAGCAGGGAGCCTGCTTCCCCTCTCTCTGTGCCTGCCTCTCTGCCTACTCATGATCTATCTCTCTCTCTTAAATAAATAAAGAAAATATTAAAAAAAATTTTTTTAAATGCCTTCATCGGAGAAAATACTATATTCATATAGTGTATTTGAATCTCATACAAATATGTTAATCTATAAATACTTAGACTTTTTTGAAGATTTATTTGAGAGAGAGTGAGAGCATGCGTGTGCATGCCCATATGCAGTGGGGGGAGAAGCAGAGAGAGTCACAAGCTGACTCTGAGCTGAGTGCCCAGCTCATCACAGGCTCAGTGTCACAACCCTGAGATCATGACCTGAGCCAAAACGTAGAGTCAAATGCTCAACTGACTGTGTGCCTCCCTGGTGCCCCCAAATACTTGGCTACTTAATAAGCAGCAAGATAACCTTTCTGGTGTATCAGAAATATTGCTAATTAAAAGCAAGGCATGATATAGTCCAGGCAGGGAAAGGAAATACCAAAAATTTCAACAAAGCCCACAGTAAAATATAACAAGTATCAGTAGATTCTTTATAGATTGTTACAGTTCCCCATTCCCTCAGTCGGCAACTATATGTGGAGAATACTTTGTACAAAAAGCTGCAAAGAATTCAGCAATATTTGAAGTAATTCTAATACCATGTTTATGTAAGCAGTGAAACGAATATTGTATTTACTTCAAGTTCATGGCAAGCTCCAGAAAAAAATACCAGAACAATATAATAATCAAAATATCCATAAGGATTATAAGTTTTCTAATATTTATCAGAATTGAAAACATTATTGTCTTCAAAGTCATGCAAACTTTTCTTCTCTAAAGCCTGAAAATTTGTTACTGTTGAAACATGACTTTTTTTTTTCCCCAAAATAAAACCACCAACAGCACTGTTGACTTAGAAACTGTCTCCACTGTCTTTAAGCAATTAATAATTACAACCATCAAAGGGCATTACTGCGGAAGTTTTTCATGGCCATAGTTGCAAAAACAAATAAAACATGTTCTGCTTGAGTAAGCCTCACAAGAATCAGAATTTTATAGCCAATAGGGACATCTGTCCCGTAGGTTAGGTCATGAAGTAGCCAGCAGAACCTGTCCTGATGTAGAGACAAATTTTTCTTGTTGGTGTGCTCCATCTCCATCAGGATGTTTTCCTCCTGCCCAACATTATACGTGGGGGGCAGGTGTGGCGACAACAGTTGTCAGCAGGAGTACCATCAGAAGTAGGACAGGGCCACGAGTTCCCTGTAGTCCATAATACAGGCACATTAATTGGATGCCAAGAGATTCTTTGGTGACTACTTGGAGGAAGGGAGGTGAATACCTCTTATAAACTGGCGCTTACAGTATTTGCAGTGCATCAGCGGAACTGATGGAGGAATTGCACTGATTTCTTCTTCACAGGTTCCTGGCACTCAAGGTTTATGACCGTTTACTGTCAACTTGTTTATAACAGGTGGATTTAAGAGAAATGTTTGAATAGATGCTTATGCCTAGAAATATAGTTATGTATGGCACTCAAGTTATTTTCTTTGCCTCTTTTAAATTAAGCAAATAGTTTTCTTAGATGTGTTCTAGGAATATTTATTAAGAACTTGTTAGTGTCCAGAACATATTTGGACATTAATTAATTATTTAATGGACATCATTATTTTATTAGCTTGTAATTTACAGGTCAGGAAACTGAGATTCTGAAAAAAAAATTGATTCGTTTGCATAAGTAGTTAGCACTGGAATTGATTGTTAAATCCTAAAAGTTAATGTTATGCCACTTAAATTTAATTAATATGCTACATGACTTTCTTATTTATAGTATACCTAGAGAGAGGTATCATAGAAATGAATATAAACTAATCATTGTGATTTGTTTGTATACAGTGAGAGAATCGAAGAAGTTACTGACCATAATTCTGAAAAACATAGTAAAAATAAGTAAAAGAGAAGGGAAAGAATTGCTTTTGTATTTTGACACATCATTAGAAATCACTAATGTGACACAAAAAATTTTCGGTGCAAATAAATATAGGGTAAGTGTTTAAATTCTTTTCAGTATTTTCATAAAATTCTTTTTAATGTTTTCATAATTCTGGAAACTTTTGGTTACTTGGGGCTATAAATTTCATTGATATTTTTTCCCCCTTAGAATTCTTAAATTCTTAAAATGACATGTTGGTTTTTAGTTCTTTGAACTTTTATTGTGGAATAGCCATCAGATTGTTAGCCATATCCTTGAGACAGCTGTTAGAATCTCAGAAGACAAAATAAGCTGCAGTATTCAAAATATTTAATGAATTCCTGCTAGGTGTTTAAAAAGTGAATTGAGACAGACCATGTTTTTAAGATATTAAACATTTTTTTTGTGAGAATTACAGAATCTTTCTTAGAAGAAGTAAATAAGGGGCAGGTATAGAAGTTGAGAAAAGAGAATGCTCACTAAGAGTCAGATTTGAAGGAAAGGCTATTCAGATGGGGCTTGAAATGGCTTTGGCATTCTAGGACTGTGGAAGACGTCATGAATCAGTAAGGTGACAATTCATATTGTTTCAGGGAGCTACTCTGTTGCCAAGCTTAGTCTGTTCAGGTTGCTATAACAAAATTACCATAGACTGGGTGGCTTAAAATGACAAACCTACTTTCTTTTCTTTTCTTTCTTTTTTTCTTTCATCCCTTCCCTTCCCTTCCCTTCCCTTCCCTTCCCTCCCCTTCCCTCCCGTCCCCTCCTCCTTCCCTTCCCTCCCCTTCCCTCCCTTCCCTTCCCTTCTCTTTTCTTCCCTTTCCTCCCCTCCCCTCCCCTCTACCCTCCCCTCCCCTCCTTCTCATTTATTTCCATTTATTTCTCATAGTTCTAGAGGCTAGAAATCTAAGATCAAGGTACCAGCAGACTCATATTCTAGTGAGGGCCTGCTTCTTGGTTCACAGTGACTGTCTTTTCACTGTGTCCTCACATGGCAGAAAGGGTGAGGGAGTTCTTGGGGTTTCATTTTATAGCATCATTGATCCCATTCACAAGGTCCCTACCCTGATGACCCAATCACCTGCTAGAGGCCCCACCTCCTAATACCATCACCTTGAGGGTTTCAATATATGAGTTTTGGGGGACATATTCATTTCATACCAGAGAGAAAATTTATGGTGAAGGAAAATAGAGACTGTGTGGAGAAGGGTTATATTATATTACATATATATATATACAAAATAATGATTTGAGATAATTTGGGAGTTAAAGGAAACAGGAAATAATTGTATTAACATGGAAAGAACTGGGAGAAAATGACATCACTTTGAATTTAATTTTAGGAATTTACCAGAAAACAAGGTATTTCAGTTGCCAAAACATCTGTGCATATACTTTTTGATGCAAGTGGATCACAGGTATGTGTCTGACCTACCTGGTTTTTATCATTGGGCTAAGTTGAACCCTAAATAACGGCATAATATTATGTTGGAGGGTGAATATCTAAAAAATAAATTGTCTCAACATATAGTGTCCCAAATATATGATTTTTAAACATGTTATTAAAGATCATTTATTTTAGAACAGAAGACATTAATATCATTTGGGTAACTTTAAAAATTAAGTATATATGTCCTGCCACTAATGCCCAAGCTTGTTTTATGTCTATTGGCATGTGAAAATGTGGATGCTTTTTATTGGGTCACTACGTAGGACTAAGTACACAGAAAACAGCAAGAATTGACTTTTGTAACTGTGGGACGAATGGATGCTTTATTAAGATATCCAGTGATTTTTGAGAACTTTCTGTGGTTTGTAGTTTGAAGTACGTTTTTCCACATTCTCCAACAGATTCTAGTGCCAGAAAGTCAAATATCACCCATCAATGAGGAGCTCATTACTTTGAAAGAAAAACCTAACTCCCAAAAGGAATTTGCTAAACCTCCAAAATACATCAAAAACAGTAATCAAGGGGACAGAAAGAATAGTCAGCTTGAGGTAACTATGGTCTCAAAATAGCTGTTTATAAAACAGCATAGATCAAATCATTGCGACATATAATTATAGAAAAAAGCATCTAGAATTCACTTAATGGTCTTCATCAGTAACAGAGTATTTCCCCTATCTTTTACAAATGTAAACAAAAGATAGTGTTTTAGCAATTGTGCTTATGTGTAGGGGTAAGACGGTTAAGAGAAGATATACTATACACTTATAAATTCTAAGTTAGAAATATGTAAGAAAGTACCCCTTGTTACATTTATCCTGTCTGTCTATATTTGCTTTGGGCTGATATGTAGAATACAAATCTATAGTGTAATGTTCTCTTTATTTGCACAAGGAAAGGAAGTTAAGTATTAAGTTCTTTTTTCCTCCTCCTCCTGCTGGTGGAGGCTCTCCTCTAAGGCCACATTCAGCAGAAGCAGTTCTGAGCCTTGTTGTCTTGTTGCGACACTTAACATTGCTAACAGGCCTGTCTTTCATAGTGTCTTTTCCTTCTTTGATTTCTGTTAGCCTTTTAGTTTTCTTCCTCCTTGTGTTACTACTTTAGAGATACTTTCTCTCCCTGCATCTTAAATGTAGATTTGCTCTGAAAACTTGACTCAGCTTCCTGAACATCTCTATGCCTTATCCCTTAAAGAGCTTCCTTCATGTGCATAGTGTAAGCTCTTGAAATATACCAGACCTCTCTTCAAAGTGCTGCAGTGAAATCTCCACTTACTCTTTGAATGTTTCCTTTTGTATGTCTCTTTTCCTAAAGTCTAACCTCAAACTCTTTTATCTTTTGCTTCAAATTTGCATCTGCCTCCATACTTCAGTAATGCTACCACTAATTTTCTGATGGTATCTCGAATCCTGCCACCTCTCCCCTGACACCTAGGACCAAGGTACTAATGATGGTTCTTTCATAGTACCTCTCACATCCACTCCTCCTCATCCCCTCACCCTTACTCATTTTAGCACATGCCTCTCAGTACGGCAGCCTCCCCACTGGCCTTTGACTCTGTGAACTACCCTATATGGTATTCCTTCCCCTGGTTTTTCTTAATCCCAGAGTCCCTGTTGCATTCTGCTCAGAAAGTTGTGGAATCTCTGTGCTTATCTTCCTGCATCTAAATTTTGACTCAATTCTGAGTCCTTCTACAAGTTCATTTTATTCTACATACTTTGTTAGTAAGGTTAACTGCTTTCCTGCCTCTTTTTTTTTTTTTTTTAAGATTTTATTTATTTGAGAGAGAATGAGAGAGCGAGCATGGGTGGGGGTCAAAGGGAGAAGCAGACCCCCAACTGAGCAGGGACTCCGGGATCATGACCTGAGCCAAGCCAAAGGCAATCCCTCAACCAACTGAGCTACCTAGGGGCCCTTTCCTGCCTCTTTTTATGTCACAATAATTCTTGCCTCTATACTTTCATTCATGTTGTTTGTCCTTTTTCTTTTCTTTCTTTTTTTTTTTTTTTTTTTACCTTCCCTCATTTAATGTGCCGTTACATTTTCAAGTCTTGATTTTCACTTTTCTTCATGGACATTTTCCTGTTTTAGTTTTTACTAATTTCTCACCTTTAGGCAACTTTAACTCTCACAGGCTCTTCTATACATTTTGTCATGTTGATGTTATTCACTGTTTTTTCCCCCTTAGTTTTGCGTCCCTCATTAAATGAAAAATGCCATCTTCTGTTTTCCTTGGACAATTAAATTATAAAAGCCATTTTCTGTGATTTTATATCAAAGTCATAACATAAGTATTTAAAATGCTGATTCTTAGAGCTCCCCACCTTCAATGTATTGAGTCATAAACTGTAGAACTAAAGAGAAACAGTAGACTGTTGTTAAATATCACCATGTTTTTGTTAAGAATTGACTGTTTGAAGCATTTATATGAATAGATAACTTCCCAGGTCCCATTCACTGTGCCACTAGGAATTGTCTTTTCTTGAGGAATCCGTTGATTCAGTAGTTAGTTTTCTGGTTAATCACAGGATTCCCCCTTTTCCTTTCCTTTCTACTCTTCCTCCACACCCCATTTACAGACCTATTAAAAACTCTTGCGGTATTTTTTTTAGTCTTAGGGGCAGGTGGCTTTTGAAAAACAGCTCTCCTCTGCGTCTTTTCATTTTGTCACCATTTACTCCCTTCCATGGCGTCCTCTGAAACTCCTTTCCGCTTCTGTTCAGTGACCTGAGGATGAAGTTAGAAAATTAATATCTTCACTGGAACCACTAGCTCCTGTGCTGCTGCATCTCTGGGTTCCTGTAGTGACTTTTTACTCCAAAGTCACATTAGTCCTCGCAGAGTGTTAATACAGTTTTTAAAAATGTGTGAAAAGTTTTGAAGAATGGGAAATATTATGAAAGCATTCACAAATTTACATAAATTTACATAAATACATATCCAAACATCATACACTGAAATAGAATAAGAAACTGAGCCATTGGTTATAGATACACTCAGCATCAGTAAACTATTTTCAGCTAGTATATAAAGGTGCTGCATTTCACATGTCTGGATATTCTATAAATACTTTTTAAAACATTCCTTGTTTTGGCTACCTATTCAATACCAATATTAGGGTAAACCTTCCAAGTCAGCCTAAAACACAGAAATTTATGGATATCATGTTGTTTATAAAATACCATATATTGGGTGCCTGAATGGCTCGGTTGGTTAAGCAACTGCTTTCAGCTCAGGTCATGATCCTGGAGTCGCAGGATCGAGTCCCGCATTGGGCTCCCAGTTTCACGGGGAGTCTGCTTCTCCCTCTGACCTTCTCCCCTCTCATGCTCACTCTCACTCTCTCAAATAAATAAAGTCTTTTAAAAAAAATAAAATACCATATATCGGGGAACCAGTTGGTTGAGCATCGAACTCTTGGTTTTGGCCCAGGTCATGATCTTGGGGTCCTGGGATTGAGCCCCATGTAGGGCTCTGTGTTCAGCACAGAATCTCCTTGTTCCTCTCTCTTTTCTCTTCCCCCAGCTTGTGCTTTCTCTCTTGCCCTCTCCATCTATCTCTGAAGTGAATAAGTAAAGTCTTTTTAAAAAGTACCATATATCTTTTGTGTGTAGTGAAGATAAAACATTACAGATAAAATCATAGAATATTTAACTTCAAAAGAGAATGTGTTTTTACTGTGGCTGCTTCTTGTGATTTCAGGTAACTACTCCTAGCAAAAGAAAAATGTCTGAAGCATCAATGATTGTTCCTGGTGCGGACAGATACACTGTGAGAAGTCCAATACTTTTAATCAACACATGTAAGTTTTATAGTCTTAAAAAACTCCTAATAAACATATTTTTAAAACAGACATTTTTTAATTCAGAGATATTCTGGGCATAATTTACATAGAGGATAAGTTGGGGATATAGAAATTGTTAAGACACGAACCACAAATGTCTTCTAATTGTCAAGAAATTTCAAATTTCTAAGAAAGTTATATTGGTTATTATAATGTAAACATGATTTAAAGTATTAATACCCAGCATTATTAACTTATTGTTAATTTAAGTGAGAGTCAGCTGTAACACAGTGGATAAAACATTGAATTAATCGGGATGCTTGGGCTTAGTTCCCTACCTCCAGTTGTGTGCTTTGTACAGATTGTCTGCCAGCTAAGTTTTCTTTTTATAAAATGGAACTAAAGTGTCTGTCTCATCAAGTTGTTTAGAAGACTAAATAAAAATCATTCACTCAACAAGAAATATTGTGAAACATTTAGATAGTGCCTGGTACACGATAAGGACTAAATACAAATAAAAAAATAATACTGTATACTAGCTTCTATAACACAGTCTTATTTAGTCTATATGACAATAGTTACCTTCCATTCCCAAAACCCAATTGCCTACTGGGCAGTTATCTAATGTCCAGTAGGCTCCACAATAATTCATCTTTCCACCCTCCCTGCCAATTTTTTTGTCTATTTCTTACCTTGATAAATGGCATCTGTATCCATTTATTCATCTAAACCAGAAACCTGGGACCTATCCTAGCACCTCCCTTTTTTACCTTCCTCTTCTGAAAACATACCTCAGTAACAGCAATATGTAATTTTAGAAGCCTTATAAGTATAGCAGTCCTTTGTCCTCCTTTTTAGCAACACCTCGAAGAGGAAGAACTAAACCACCCCTGCAAATGATGGGTTCTGCAGAAAAACCTGATAAACCTAAAACATCAGAAAGTGGAGTGGACAATGCTGTATCTCTTGTGTCTAGACCATCTGAAGGAAGAAATACTGGAGATAATACAGACAAAGTAATTTTACTTTGAAAACATTTTTTAAAAATTATCAAGTCATTGTATAAATACATATTGAGTTAACTTTTATAAGCAGTGAGTGCCTCTCTTCGTTTAAAGCATCATCACATTGTGTACATACACACACATGCGTGTATGTGTGTGTGTATGATTTATTCTTGAAAGTTCCTTCTGACAGGATCTTCTTACTATGTTAACAGTAAAACTGAGGAATATCCATTCAGTATAACTCTGATTTATGTGTTCAGTAGGAGAAATGGACTTGCCATCATTCTTTAGTTTATTATACAAGTTAGTGACTGCCAGAAATGTAGCGTACAAGTGGACTCTGTGCTTAAGTATCTCAAAGTCTAGTGTGGAAATTAGACAAATAAGATAATTATAATATTGTATAAATGTTCTCAGATTGTACACATAGGATGTGGTAGGAACCTAGTGGAAGGGCAGTTGCCTAACTCCAGAGCTGGAGGGGAGGCTGAAGATCAGGAGATGCTCTTTAAGGAGATGGAAAGTGAGTTGGTTTTTGAATGGTCAATAAAGGTTAGTCAAATGGACATCAAGGAGAGGGGCATTCATTCCAGGTAGTGGAAAGGACAAAACAGACAATAGCTAAGAGAAAGTTATTTCTTGGAGAGATAAAGGAGGTAGTCAGAGATACAGATAAGTAAGTTTATAGATGAGAAATGCTTAATAGTTTTTGTTTTCTCTGAAGTGTGAGGTGGACATGGTGAATTTGTCTTGGCAATCTGCTGACGTGGAGGGCTCAGGGACGTGGGAAGACTTGAGACAGTTACTTACCCTCCCTAAAAGATAATAGGGTAATAGGTAAGTAGGTAAGATAGGTAATAGCTAAGATAATAGGTAAGTAAAGGATAATGAAGAATAAGTAAAAGTGTTAGGTTGAAGGCCCTTTCAGTTGAAGACTGTGAATTTTATCATGGCATCAGGTCAGAAATATGTGTCATGTTCTCCAGCAAAGCATTGTAAAAATGAGTAGGTGGTGGATTAAAAAAAAAATGGTTATGTGGCCAAAGGATGAATGGTGCAAGGGCTAAAGATACTCGAGAAAAAAAGTCAAAAGTAATTGTTCAAGTTAATGAGCTAAATGTTCCTTTATTAGGGTGCTGTTGTTCAGTGGTGTGGCGTGGTCTTGAGTGTGGCAGGGTGGTGGGCGTCCCAGGCCTGTGCTTGCCTGTGCCAGTCAGGGGAGCCCTTCTGTCATTGTGACAGCCAGCACGTACTGCATGCTTTCCTACTGCCCCTGTCCTGGGAGGGAGAAGTGCCCGCTAGACCAAGTAGGCAAGACAGCCAGCATGAGGCACCACAGCTTAGCCCAGAGGGCATGTATTTCTGGTAGGGATGGCAGATTATTGTCAGATCTGTGGCTGTGAAAAGAGGGAAGCTTGGTGGAGACAAGAAGTTACCTGTTCAGTGGCCACAACTTTACAGAATCCTTTAATCTAGAATTTCCAAACCTTGTGTGTATGTTAGTGAAAAGACAGAGTAGATGCAGGTTGTGAGATCAGCTGCAGTAGGAGACGCAGATGCATGGGGATTCTAGAAATTGTCAGGTACAGTTGAGAATGGAATTACTGTACTAGCTGTGGATGAGATCGGGAAGTTTGTAGGCTCTTCTTCTGCCTTGTCTGTAATGAAAATTATTTTCTTGTGTTTTAGGTAAGTAGTAGTCTGGAATGGGCATAACCTTTATGAAACAATAGAAATACTATCCAACTTTTAATAGCAAGGCAAATTATTTTAAATGTTTTAAACTTTGACACTCTGACTTTTAAGAGTTGTTTTCATGTAATCCCTTAATTTAAATTTACATTACTATGTCTCCTGTGTGTTATAGCGTATCAAAACTGCTAAGGTTGTAGGGACGACTGAAAATAAGGACATGGAATTCCCAAACCAAAATACTAGTAAGTATTTTTTTGGTTTAATTTCACTTTCTCTTTTAAAAAAATATATACACTCCATATTTCCCTTTAACTCCACTGGCTTTCATTGATTTGGAAAAGATTTATAATGAATGCATTTGGCTTTATGAGAGGAACTTAGAGGTTACAAGGAAATACAGTACAGTCTCTATTTCCATGAAGATCGATCTCTGTATCCTAATATGTGAATCTTGAGCAACTTCTATACCAACTTCTATACCCTGCCAACTGCACAAAAAATTGAAATGCCATAATTTTTGTTTTATTTTATTTAGATGACCTGCAGGATATTGTTCCAGATTCCCAGGCAGTGGAGAAAATAGATAAGCCTGTGTAAGTATGAAGTAAACCATCAAATAAGTTAGTATATATTAATATAACGTAAATGTAATAAATTTAAAAGAAAAGGCTTTTATAGTCTTAGAATGTAGAATTGGCTCTAGCACTAATCAGCTCCAGTATTACTTTGACTACACAATGGGAAATAGTCTGTTTTTTCATACCCACCAACATAACTCTTTTCCAAATTGAGAGACTTAAAATGAATTAGATTTTTAAAATAATAAAGTATGAGTGTGAAATTTAACCTGGCTTAAATACACAGTAGAACATGTAAGGTATATGAAATATATTTGAGATATATTTAAGTAGATATCAAATAATAGCAATAATGGAACGTTTTAATAGTTTTTAATCTGATCAATTACATAGTAAGTTTCATAAGACTTACCAAAATATTTTCATACTTGACTAATAAATTGCTATCAATAAATATTGATTAAACAAAAAAATCAAGGTCTCATGTCAGAGTCCGAGGCTAATGTTTTGTATTACATTAAGCAATTTATTTTGTTTTCCAGGTTACCTGGTGTTTTGGACAGCATCTGTGGAAATAAAATGCCATCCAGATGGTCATGCTGGACTCCTGTAACAAATATTAATCTGTGTAACAACCACAGAGCAGGTACTTCATCAGGAGACACATTCAATCAAGGTGAAACAGCATTTTCTCTGTATACAGTAGTAGCTCAGGGAAATAATTTCTTGCAATGTCTAATATCTTTTATTTTAACAAATTTATGTATTACCAGTTTATTAATTTAATAAGGATTGACTTTTTATTTTTCCACTAGATGTTACTGTCAACAAAAAACTTACAAAACAAAAATCATCTTCTTCGATATCTGAGGATAATTCTGAAGAAACAGAAAAGGTGCAATATAAGAAAAAAATGCAGCATAACAAAATAGAGAAAGCAGAAGTAGGAGTTTGCAAAAGAGACACTCAGCACCGACTAAATCATCTTAAACATTCAGAGCAGAAAAATACTGAAAATACCAAGCAAAGTGATTGGTGTATTGAATCTGAAACTACTTTTAAGTCTGTTCTCCTAAATAAGACAGTTGAGGAATCTCTGATCTATAGGAAGAAATACATACTGTCAAAAGATGTGAATACTGCTATTTGTGATAAAAGCCCTTCTCCCAGAAAAAATGTGAAAAGTCATAGAAAATCAGGGAAAAGATTAACGTCTGAATTTAATTCCTGGGATTTGAGACCAAAGAAAATGGTGAGCTTTCAGTGTGTTTGGTTTCTGTGGACCTATAATATGCCTAGCTGATAACGTGAAAGAAGCTTGATGGATTGCTGCAGATTTAACATTTGTGAGACCTTGTTCTTTAAGTCAGCTCTCCAGTCTGAGAGTGACTGCCTCCTGAACTCTCTCATCTCATCCTAGTCCCTGCTCCCCCACCGTCCGAACCAGTGTGTCCACAGGTGCAGGGCAGGTGTGTAAATAGGTGTGGCATGAATGCTCCCTGCAGCTCCTTGTGTCCTGCTACTGGTTTTCTTCTGCTCCGTCCCACAAATGCTTTGAGCACGCATATGAAACTGTCTGTGCCTCTCTTACGGTGCTTACCTTTCTTTTAATAAATGGCTATTTGTGTCTATTTTTCTTCTTGTTTTAACCTATTAGAGTGTAAAGACTATGTTTCATTCATCATTTGTTTTCCTGCATGACCTAGTTCAGTTTTTCACATAGTAGCATCTGAAACCATTTCCTGGATTATTGCATTAGAGTTTGACAGGATTTTCAAAGGAAAAGAAAAAATGTAGGCAGAGTGCAGGAGATTGTCTTCTACTGTCCTGTTGCTCCTCCCCACTGGAGTCTTTACCTTCTATTAATCACCTGTAGGGTAGCTCTAGGCCAGTTTTAGCTAGTCATCACCACACTTTATTTTTTTTTATGATTTTATTTATTTGTATTTTTCAGTGTTACAAGATTTGTTGTTTTGCACCACACCCAGTGCTCCATGCAATACGTGCCCTCCTCAATACCCACCACCAGGCTTGCCCAACCCTCACCCCGCTCCCCTCCAAAACCCTCAGTTTGTTGCTCATAGTCCACAGTCTCTCATGGTTCATCTCCCCCTATGGTTTCCCCCCATTCACCCCTCCCTTCCTTCTCATAATGCCCTCCATGTTTTCTTTATGCTCAGCA
>JAQQSY010001491.1:0-14335 GCA_028646535.1 Procyon lotor | reverse complement strand
CTTTTTCTTCTTCCCTCCAACCTTCTATCCCCAAGTCATTTTTCTCTTTCTGATTTTCTCTCCATGCCTTCCTTTTGTCCTGGTTCTTACCCACCAAGTCCCCGTCACCAACCTCCTCACTCTTCTTCATATATTCATTTATATGTATTTATAATTATATATGCACATATATGTGAATATACATATTCATAAATTCCCTCCTCCAATATTCTAATTCTAATGTCAGTGTTAATTTTATTGAACTATCATTTAAACCAAATCTCATTGGTTAGGATTGGATTGTAGGTTTGGCTATGCAGGCATGTTCCATGATCACAAGGAAGCACTTCTAGACATCTATTAACTAGAAAGCAATTTCAGGAGCCAGTCCCATAGGCAGACCTGAATTTCTTCCATTTATCATCTGAAAGGTCAAATTCAAAATTTAGAATCATGAAAATTTCTTGTTTTGAGAAGGAGACCTGATCATCCTGTGGGAACTGACAGCGCCAGCACATGATTGGTTTTGTTCTGCTTGATTACACACAAAAGTAGAATCGTGTTTGCTATTATCAGGTAGACATAGTTTGTGCCTAAAGGTACAGATCAAGACTTTCCTAATTAATCAAAACAGTCATTGGTTAAAAAAAAAAACTAAAGTTGTTCTTTAATGATTTTGTGATTTGACTGGTTTTCCCATATAAGCTACTCCAGTCTATGTGTGCACATACATCCAATTCAACCCAATTCCTACCCCCTTTGCATTATCTGCTTTAAGAGCTTTGATAGATCGTCTCTAATGGATTTTTGCTTCTCCACACATGGTGTTCCTTTTACCTTAAAGATAGCACGATAGGTTTTGTAGGAAAGGAGCCTTCTATTCCCATCTATCTTCTCTTCCTCAAGACACCATTTTTTTCCTATTTTATCCATAAAACCCAAATAAGACTACCCTTTTGTAGCTCCTTTTAAAACCAATCTTAGCACCTTGATATAGCCATGAGTTCACATAGACTATCACTCAGAGAAACCCTGTGGAAGGATAATATTGAGATACCAATCTGACTTTTTTTAACCTTTATTTTCCTCTTTACCTTACTTTTGTTCAATCTGATAACTGATTCCATTCTTCCTTGCCCTAGAGGAAGTATCTGACTGGGAGTTTCTTTCCTACTTCCTAAGCCAAATCTCAAACCAGAGACCCCAGAATTAAATTTGGTCCACAGATATATTTTATTGGATTCATACAGAATTTTTTAAAACCTGTGGCGACATTTAATAACTAGACCCATCTCACATAGAAATCTGAATTTCTGGCGGTGCCTGAGTGGCTCAGTGGGTTAAGCCTCTGCCTTCAGCTCAGGTCATGATCTCAGGGTCCTGGGATCGAGCCCCACATTGGGCTCTCTGCTCAGCAGGGAGCCTGCTTCCCCCTCTCTCTCTGCCTGCCTCTCTACCTGCTTGTGATTTCTCTCTCTGCCAAATAAATAAAAAAAATCTTTTATAAAAAAAAAATCTGAATTTCTGGGACACCTAGTTGGCTCAGTCAATTAAGCGTCTGCCTTCAGCTCAGGCCATGATCCCAGGGTCCTAGGATCAAGCACTGACTCTGGGCTCCCTGCTCAGCAGGGAGCCTGCTTCTCCCTCTCCCTCTGCTCCTCTCCTCCTGCTCTCCCCACTCTCTCTATCTCAAATGAATAACTAAAATCTCTAAAAAAAATAAATCTGAATTTCTGACTTCTGGGCTACTGTTTTCATGCCACAATCACCTGGAATCTTATAGAGGCTTCAACCATACATTGGTCCCATGCTTCCCATTTCTTCAGAGCTCCCCCCACTATCCTTCTCTCAACCTGGAAAGTTTCAGTCACTTATATCACTCACTATGTCTTGCCCCCATCAGCATTGCTTGACCCTTGGTTTAAATCCTTTAAGGAGATACACTAGGAGAGACTCATCTTAAGAAAAGATAATTTATATTCATAGGCAGAGAGGGTTATGGTGAAAAATCACATATTCAACAAATAGTCACCAAGTAAGCATATATGTGCCAGTCAGTTTTTGGTGCAAGATAGAAACGTGTCCTTTTATGAAATTTATATTCTAGTAGGTGATGGTGATAGACAAGTAAACACATCTAGGAAAAAATACATAAAACACATGTAAAGAGTTTAATAAATAATTATAAAGCAAAGATCATGTATCTACCACCATGTCAGGAAGTAGAATATTGCTAATTCCCAGAAACACTCCTAGAGTTCCTTCCAGAACACAATGACTCTCTCCCTCAAAAGTAACGACTAAATGACATTTAGAATATGTATTCACTTCCTTGATTTTCTTTATGGTTTTACCTCTTAGCAATTTACCCTATGCAATGTAGTTTAATGTTGTCTGTTATTAAATTTTATATAAAATAACTTCATTTGTGCATTAAGATAGACAATAAAAATTTCCACACAGAGGGGTGCCTGGATGTCTCAGTTAGTAGAGTGTGCCACTCCTAACCTCCAGGTTATGAGTTCAAGTCCCATGTTGGATGTAGAGATCTTTTTTAAAGATTTTATTTATTTGACAGAGAGAAACACAGCGAGAGAGGGAACACAAGCAGATGGAATGGTAGCGGGAGAAGCAGGCTTCCCGCCGAGCGGGGAGCCTGATGCAGGGCTCGATCCCAGGACTCTGGGATCATGACCTCAGCTGAAGGCAGACACTCAACGACTGAGCCACCCAGGCACCCCAAAACTTTTTTTTTTTAAAGAAATTTTCTTACAGGAATTTCTTCTTCCAATACAAAATGAGAAAAGTAAGAGTACCTGAGTGTCTTAGTCAATTGAGCACCCGACTCTTGATCTCAGCTCAGGTCATGATCTCCAGGTAGGGAGATGGACCCCACATCGGGCTCTGCATGCTCAGTGTGGAGTCTGCTTGAGATTCTCTCTCCCCTTCCTCCTCTGTCCCTCCCCTAATCATCTGTCTCTCAATAAATAAATAAATACAATCTTTAAAAAAACTAGGAAAGTAGTTTTAAAGATAGCTTTTTCCCCACCCACAACAAAAAAGAATATAACCTAATGTAATATATTTCAGGAAATGACAACCAAGGGAAGATAAAATTCTTCAGCAAATACAAACGCAGAACAAGTCTCCGTTTCTAATCTCACTGCCACTCCCAGAAGCCTTGAGTGAGTACAAAAATTCCCAGAATACTTATTAATACCTCCAAATATGTAGAGAAATAAACAGAATTGGATATCTTTATCTTTTTCCTCTTTTGATTAAGGAATAGTAAAAAAAAAAAAAAAAGCTGCTGGGGATAAGTATGTAAAATGGGAAAATGACTAAGAGCTTCTTAGCCATTCCCAGTCCCAGAAGATGAAAGTGGACTAGTGTAAGCAAATTGTTTCATTTCATTCCCCTTGCTATGCTTAAGCATGGGCATTAGATATCAACTCTGGCCAGTAAGATGCAAGGAAGGAAATTAAAGGAGGAATTATTTACACAAGTGATGGAAGAGCCAAGAAGCCAACATACGGTGATGAGACAGCCCAGAGGTTAGGATAGCAGAAAGCCACTATTGTCTCTTTGCTGGAGGGATGGAGTGAGGAAGTGATGTTATCATAGTCCAGAAGTCAGGGCCATCTAGCCATGATACAAAACAAACCAAGGGAAAGGTAAGGATTGGATTTAAGAGTGAAACAGGTGAAGACTTGGCATAAGGAGAATGAGGACAAGCAAAGAATCATAGATGATTTCAAGTTTTTGAATTCTGAATGTGAGGAAGGGTCATTGTCTGAGATAGGGAACAATGAAGAAGTAGCAATTTGAGGAACTAAACTCAGAAGCCTTGATTTGCATGTGTGAAGTTTGAGATGACTGTCAAAATATTCATGTGAAACTATCCAATGCGTTCTAGTCCATTCAATCCCAGCAGAATCCCCTGGACTAGGGAGCAGAGGAAGAAAAAGGGGATAAGGGAAAAGAGAGAGAGGGAAGCAAAAGAAAAAGAGAAAAGGGGAGTGGGAGAGAGCCCGGGTGAGGGATTTTTTTTTTTTTTTAGCAATACAAAAGATAAATATTTATTCAGAACAAAACTTTTAACAATCGATTTTACATTCTAAGTCACAAGGAAATAGCAAAACATAAGGCAAAGGGAGAACAAAAACTAAAAGAAATGCAGTGTACTGTCTTTTCTACTTTAACTTGATAACACTTAGTTGACCCAATGCCCTCTTGCTTGACCTATTTTGCAAGCACATTTTAGAGTTAACAGCTTATGATTCCCAGTTAAAATCACCCTTCTCCTGTGAGTCAGGAAATTGTAGACGAGCTCCAGTTCGAGGCTTCTCTGGGGTTTCTAGCTATTGAGGCTAGGGTGCAAATGTAAACCTCTGGTAGGCTTCCTTATTTAGGAACACCCCCATTTCTAAGTGGTGGCAATGAATGATGAAGGGTAAGGCCCCAAAGGACTTGGCACTTTAATCCAGAAAGGATACCCCAGGAAGCAATGAGTGCCCTCTAGATTATGTACCTTTGTTCCTTCCCTATCTCCCAAGTATTCAGAAGCCCCTGCTAAATCCCTTTCTGCTTCCTCCCCCAGATGATTTCTAAGCATTTCTCTGGGCTCATCGTTCCGGGAGAGATCAGACTTTCTGGGCTCTCAAGTGTTGAGGAAAATGTTGTGAAGTGTGAGAGGTAGTGGAATGAGCACCGGGCTTGGGGTCAGGGAACTCTACTCTAGGCTAGCTCTGGCACCAGACAGCTATGTGATTTTGACCCAGTCATTTAACCTCTCTGGGCCTGTTTCATCTGTTGGAAATCCAGGGGATTGATCTAAACCAATTTTTAGGTCTTTTCCAGCAAGAAGATTCCAAATTCCATGATTCTGGGAAAAATGGCTTCTGAGTCACTGAACAGCTGTCCCAAAGTCCATGCATTTTAATGCCATAAGAGAGGCCCTTGGCCACCATTCAGAGCTTATTGACTCAGATTACATACACTTCTAACAACACCGGTTTCACAAATTCTCAGACCACATAGATCAGAAGCAGCAAACTTATGTGTCCTAGGGCAGGATGACCTAAGGCCCGATTTCTCATAGCACTGCTGGGAAGGTGGCAAGTCCCTCTGAGGAAAACAGGAGCAATGGCAGTTTATCAAAATATTTTATTTCCTGAAACCAAGGCACGGAAGCAGGGGAGATCTGAAGGGACCACTAGTAAAGCATGGTGGGTTCTCAGCAATCTCTTGAGTGGACAAAGGAGCAGACGCCACCTAGGCTCCTCCCCCCTAAATACTCTGTGGGCCTAAGAGCACTTCACAAGTCTAAGATTATGGGATTTGGAAAGCAAGACATAGAGAAATGACTACATTCAAGTTGTCCACCACTAGAACCATAAGGAGATTCAGAGACAGAAATTAAGTTGTACCAGAACTCATCTCCTTTCCCCATGAGATAATTTGTGGGATATAAAATCCCCCGCACTGCAATTTCTAAAGACTAATTTATTCAGTGCAGCTTACACATTGTTGGAGCTTTAACAAGATGGTTCAGAGGGGTTTTGATTCTAAGACTGTGAACCCCTTTGAAATCTCCCCACAGTGTGATATCCAGAAAAGAACAAGCCATACTGGTCAATGAATCAAATACACATGCAGACAAAAACACCTCCCAAAGATATATATTTATTCTTGGGGACAGGGTAACCTAGTTCCATATATTAAAAAAGTAACATTTCCCCTACATGCAACAGAATCCAGGCAGATCCCTACCTACAAAAGGAATACTCCTTACAACATGACCAAAGGTGTTGTTAGCTGCATTCATTTGCTCATCAATTTGGTCATCATCTGGTTTCTAAGCTATGTCCAGGGATAAATCTGAAAAAGAAGTGAGCTCTTGGGGTGCATGGGTGGCTCAATCATTAAGCATCTGCCTTATGCCCAGATCATGATGTCAGGGTCCTAGGATTGAGCCCTACATTGGGCTTCCTGTTCAGCAGGGAGCCTGCTTCTCTCTCTACCCCTCACCTCACCTGTGCACCCTCTCTCAAATAAATAAAATATTAAAAAAAAAAAAAAGAAGTGAGCTCCTCTTTCAAATCCATCCACTTATCAACGGCCTGGCAGAAATGTGCATTTAGCAGATTTTACCACTTTGGGCCAAATAATATTTGTAGGCAGACTCACACTGTGTGAGTTGAGGGGAGAGAATATGTATTTAGGAGCTCTGTATGTACAATGGTCCTGGGAGTTGCCTGGGAGGATTTCTGTTCCTCCAGTTACACGTGGATGTGTACAGTTTTACTAGCTCTCACAGAATTCAATGGCAAAATGAAGAAGAAAGAAAAGAAGAGGATAAAGAGGGAAAACAAGATCTTATTAAGCAGCATTTTGAGTTCAGTCCTCTTATTTTAAGCTATGAAGATAGAATATTTGAAAGGTGAAATTTCCAAAATCTCACACTCGAATTTCCCTGGACCTATGATGTGGACATGCTTGCACCCAGCCTGCTGCTGTTTTACTTTTACTATAAAAGTTGCTTAAGCAATGCAGCTTTGATAATCCAAACTACATAGCAAGATCTCGTATGAATTTTTATTAGACAACAGAAGACACTAACCATGTCTTTCATCTTTTTTATTATGTATATAAATATAATACACACATATATCTGCAGATACATAAACCTCAACCCGTAAAAGTGCAAAATCTCATCTTCTCCTAATTTTGGTTATCAAGAAACTTGAGCTGGGGTAATATGCATATATGTGTTGTAACATTAAAATGCTGATAAGTCAGCACATTTCTAGGGCACATTTTTAATGCTGAACTGAGTAAATAACCTCTGAAACATGCTTGCTATCTAAAACTGCGAGTGCAGGAATAAAGAGCCATCAACAAAAAATAAACCGTAATAGCTGTTAGGGTTGCGATAATACTTTGTTCCCAAATATTCTGGCCATGTGTGCTGAGAATATAATCAGCTATCTAATTTTAAGGTTTAATTAGCTAAGTTAGGCTAACTGTTGATTTTGAACTGCTACAGCAGAATGACTCAATCCATATGTTCTCTGTTACTGAAATATGAGCATATAAACAGATTTGTCTACAAGGGGAAACTCACAGATGACTGATAAATGAATTTTGGCAGTGTCATATTATCAAAATTGGCAATCACTGAGGAAAATATTGACAATGGAGAATATTGAACCCCTGGAAAAGGCGACTCAGGGTCTACCTCATATTGCAAACTGTGTGATTGAGCAGTAGGAGAAGCTCTTTGGACCAGATAGATTTTAAACTGGGCCATTCTGGATGGGAAAAGGGTAATAAATGGAAGCAAAATTTTCTAGGAATGTGTCCAAAGCAAATGACTGTAGATGTGTGTGGTTTTCTTATTCTTGCTGTGTATTTCTTTTTCTGAGCAAAGACTCTGCGTGTGTGTGTGTGTGTGTGTGTGTGTGTGTGTGTGTGTGTCTGCCTTGATCTTCATGAATATTCATGCACCAATGGAGAAAAGCCTCCCGTTAACCCAGAGCTCTGAAGCTTACTTATCAAAGTCCCACTTGAGGACTGTGCCGTCTGTCTTGATTTGCTCTGAATCAGGACACTTCCGCCGGTGTGGAGGGTCTGTTCCGAGGGTGGCGGGGGACAGAAAGGCCGACAGCAGTGGTAGCTCCCAGAGCTTAAATTCCTAAAGCACCCTCAGTGCCAGCGCGGAGCTCATTCTACATCGCTCTGGAGACAAGTGGAATATGACAAGATGCTCAAAATAGCGGCACTGCTTACCTAGGTATTTGTGTCAAAGTCCTGCTGGAGGACTGCCTGTTTTGTTTCAGTGGAACACTTGCTAAAATCCAGTTATCAAAGACACAAGTTATTGTGATGGGACCGCTGCGTCTGTGCTTATGACTGAGTTAGCATTTTGGACTGGCGATTTCTATATGAAGGGCAGAAAAACCTTCTTCTTTTTCTCCGCAAACATCTTGGAGCATTTGCCACGTGCCAAGCACTATAGAAGTCATAGGAACAATGTTTGAGACGTTTTGGCCCTGCTCCCAGTTTTGTAGAAAATAGAGACCTAAGAGCAGCTAAGTTCTAACACAATGAAGCTGATGCTGTAAGTGGAAGCAAAGTGCTTTGCTGGTCCTATAAAGAGACTGATGAATTTGCCTTGGGTGGATGGGAAAGGGTTTCTCGAAGAGCGATATTTGAACTGAGTTTGAAGAATAAGTACAAGTTATCTAGATAGAAAAGTCAAAGAAAGGACATTCCAGCCTTTCCAAATCACATAGACCCTCAACAGTCATGAGGTACCACTGAATAGAGGCTACGGTTGGAACAAAGGACAATGGGGAAAATCTGGGAGGAATAGTTTCTTACAAAAAGAACTTACTGGCTACATGTAGTTAGCTAGACTGGAGTTTTTCTCAGGTTTGTATCAAAAAATGTTAGTCATCTTCCCAATGGATGCTAAATTCCTAATGTTAGCCCCTCCATAACACCCAGCACCATGCTGAGCAATTACAGACTTGGAAATTAGACCTGGATATGAATCCCATATCTGTCACTTACTAGTGTGTGTCTTTGGAAATTCTCCTCAAACCCTCTGAGACTCAGCTTCCTCTTTGTGGACTTCCTTGGTAAATGATTAAATCGATATATATAAAGGACATAGCCCAATGCTTTGCACATAAAAGCAATAAATTGTCAATATCACCAGTTCAGGGAGATCACAATGCCTCTCCCATAAAGTTGTAAGGATTCATTGAGAAATGTGTTTAAATATACAGCACAATATACTTTAAAAATAAGTGCTTTTTTTTTTACTTACAGGTTTGAGCTGCTGAGTGAAACATGTATCTTACATGATGTTTGTCTCCACCATTGTGTTGAGTGTGATGAGCTGAATTAAATTTAGAATTGCAGACAGTTCACTTCAAGGCATCAACATATTTTAACCACACTATTTTTAGGCCTTACAATGTTATCTTTTGCATAAAGCCCTACTGGGAAGTTATCTGAAAAGCATGTTATTAGCAGCACACTTTGTGCTGAAGTATGTCACTATTAAAGGAATCTTAATGCCAGTCTGAGCCAAGTAAAGATTGTGAAGAGAGATGTCTCGCAATCTCTGTGGTCAGATATGCCCTCCACCCTAAGGCGTTTTCCTTCCCCTGTTACATCCAACTAGTAATTTTTTTTTATTTTTTTATTTTTTAATTTTATTTTTTCAGTGTTCCAAGATTCATTTGGATTCATTTGGTGATCAGTGCTCCATTAGCCACCAGGGAAATTCAAATCAAAACCACATTGAGATACCACCTTACACCAGTTAGAATGGCCAGAATTAACAAGACAGGAAGCAACAAGTGTTGGAGAGGATGTGGAGAAAGGGGAACCCTCTTATACTGTTGGTGGGAATGCAAGTTGGTGCAGCCACTTTGGAAAACAGTGTGGAGATTCCTGAAGAAATTAAAAATAGAGCTACCCTACAAACGCACTAGTAATTTATAACTCTGCTTCTCCATGAGTATAGACATCAGTGAACATAGGTTAGAATGACCCGGATTAATAATCAACCCCAAAAGCTCAGTGGCTTAAAGCAACAAAGATTTACTCCTTGTTTGTGTTTCATATTCATTTGGAAAAAATGGGTTCACGGTGGGGGGATTTAGCTTGATGGAACAGCCATTATCTTTATTTTAAAATTATCCATCATCATACATAGGAAGAGAAATTTCTGAGGGTCTCCCTGTGAAAATTAAGAGTTCTAACCTAGGAATGATACATATCATTTTGCTCATAATTCACTGGGCAAAACTGGCCACATGATTTCCTTCCTAATAATAAAAGAACATGGAAGTATGAGCCTACTATGTGCCCGGAATGGGAACAGAAACCGGAATATTTGGCAAATAGTACTAATGACTATCACTATCATTGAGCCTGAAATAGAATTAATTTTCTTGGACTAATGATCAACTAAATTTGGCTACTTATGAGGATCTGTTTCTTAAACTACTTGGCATGATTCTGTATGTTCCTTACATTAAGTAAACAAATTTCTGAAAGTCTCTGCATATAAGGCAGAGAGAAATGAGGGCCCCCCGAGATGAGCAGGGCAGTAATCACTTGGCCATGCTCTGCTCATGCTCCATTAATGCTGATATGTTGCAGAGAACTGCCAACATCTGCCCGAGGAACAATTCTTCAGGTAACAAGCCTGGAAATAAAATACTGTCTGCTGCGCATTCACTGAATATGATGCATTAAAAAAAAACAAAACTTCTCTGATTACTCAAAATATTTCCATTGCCACCAACACCTGCTTATCAGTAGTTTCCACCACTTTTCATATCCCTAAATATTAAACCCGTGAACACCAAGATTCTTTAAGTATATCCTCTTAGAACTACCAAACAACAGAATAGTAAAACAAACAAAGCACATGTTGGTACCAGAAATGTGAGAGAATGAACAGTTCCATAGAGGCAAGCCTGTATTTCACTAGGAAGAGGAAGGCTGTGTTTTTAACAAGTACTAGAAAATGAGGGAATGCAGAAGTTGTGAGTTCAGTGCTTTTGCAGCTCAGATTTGTAAAGACAACAGAGCTGGGTTAAATTTTCCCGTTCCTCACTCAATCCAAGCTAGAAACAGAATATTTGCCATTGGGATGACTATTAGGTATAGTCTCTTGAGAGTTTTGTCAAAATCTTCCAAAACGGCCATTTGTAAAGTGAGTTGATGGCCCTAGGAGCATTGTCAGTGTAGGACTAAGGGGGGGGGGGGCATTTGAATTGCCCAATATCTATGTTTCTTTCAGTAGTTTTGTCCAAATGGGAGTGGGCCAGTGAAGACATATCAGACCAAAGTCAATGGAAGTAGAGTGTCCTTGATTACTGAGTTTCTGGTGATTTTTTTTTTTAAGATTTTATTTATTTGACAGAGAGAAACACAGAGAGAAAGGGAACACAAGCAGAGGGAATGGTAGCAGCAGAAGCAGGCTTCCCACCGAGCAGGGAGCCCGATGCGGGGCTCGGTCCCAGGACCCTGGGATCATGACCTGAGCTGAAGGCAGACGCTTAACAACTGAGCCACCCAGGCACCCCTGGTGATTTTCTTCTAAGATAATTTGATGCCACTGATGTGCTATACTTGCACACGAACATCTTTCTCCAACTGTCTGTCTCTGGCCTTTACTCCTTTAAAAGAATTACAATCATGTCTTCATTACTTTATTATTTTAATGATTTAGTAAAGTGATCAAATCTGGCATAGGCCTTGAGTGTGTGTGTGTGTATGTGTGTGTGTGTTTTATCAAACTGCAATATTTGTGAATGGAATGCCTCACAATTCTTTTGTCCTTGGAGAGGGGGAGAAAGTTCAGTGTTTTCATCGTGGTGTTTGTTAGTTTTTTAAAAACCTTCTGTCTGTGCTTAGACACAACAACAAAAAACTGTTGTTTTTTTTTTAATACGTATGTAGCACATGATTTGGTGGGGGTAAAGCAAGTGTGAGTTGGGAGCAGGTGAAGAGTTTGTGATCTCATACAAAGAATACACTAAAATGTGCAGCTAAATTATATATAATCTGGTTTTGAAGTATCAGCAGTTCAGGAATATTTTTAGTACCTTTTCCTTTAAAAAAATCTGCCTTGATTCTGTCACATAACTTTAAAACATTCCTCTTATTTTATGGTTCTTTTAAATACGTATTCTGATCTCAAACCCTGTATTATGACACAGTCTATCAGCTGCAGTCAGCATGGTTTGTTCCAATAACAGAGACCAAAGAATTAATCTTGTACCATTCTTGTACCATATGTTGGCTAGGATACCATAAAAAACAAACAAAAAGAATTAGTCAAATGTGGTTCAGTTGTTAAAGTAATGTGATTAACATTTCTATGACCAAAACATTTGCCTGCCATTTGTTTTCTTTTCCAGGTTAGAATGAATTTGCACATTTAATCATATAGGTCATTTGGGGGAACTTGTCCTTTTATAAGCTTTGCTATTAATAAATGAACTTATAGAAAAAATAATTAAGTGTCAAAGATTTTTATTCGCCTGAACTAATTTGTGAGGGAACCAGTGAGATGTTACGCTGGTTTGAAGAATTCAGAGTGGACACATACACAGGCAATCAAGATGCCAAAACGAATATGTTAAACTGATACAAAATTGGAAAACAGCCAGAGGCAGTCATAAACAGCCATCCTACCAGACAACCATATCCATTACTTCAGTTTTTCTGCAACTTAGCATTTTTTTCCAGTAAATATTTCCTTGTGTTATTGAATAAATAATTTAGATATTCTGAATTAGTACATATCTGCAAATGTATGAGTGGCAATTTCAATGGAAAACAAATTTTATAAATACCACAAACCAGACAACATAAATGTCTCTTTAAAGAATGAGCAAGCTTGGGGCACTTGGGTGGCTCAGTAAGTTAAGCGTCTGCCTTCAGCTCAGGTCATGATGACAGGGTCCTGGGACCAAGCCCCACATCGGGCTCCCTGCTCAGCAAGGAGTCTGCTTCTCCCTCTCCCTCTGCCTGCTGCTCCCCCTACTTGCGTGAGCACTCTCTATCTATCTCTGTCAAGTAAACAAATAAAACCTTGAGAAAGAGAGAGAGAGAGAAAAAGGAAGGAAGAAAGGGATGGAGGGAAAGAGAGGGGAAGAAAGAAAGAACAAGTTTGGGGCACCTGGGGGGCTCATTTTGTTGAACATCTGAATCTTGGGTTTGTCTTGGGTCATGGTCTTAGCACCCTGGGATTGAGCCCCGTGTCAGACTCTGTGCTTAGTGAGGAGTCTGCTTAAGATTCTTTCTCTCCCCCTCCTTCTGCCCCTAGTACCGCCCCTCTCCCCACATGTGGATGCTCTCTCTAAAAATAAATAAATCTTTTTTAAAAAAATAAATGAATAATGAACAAGTTCAAATGCATAAAGCAATGCCAGTTCCTTTTTTCTTCATTTCCTTGGGGAGTGTAGATACTTTCATGAAAAAGATAGCACCTAGGGACATGTCAGGCACTACCTACTGTGATAGCACAGTGGTCACTGTGTTACTTCACTCAGATGCCCTCAGATCCCTTTTATGACTTTTCAGTATCCATTTCCTAGTTTCTTCATGCTTTACTCCTGAAGTCTGGCATATGAACCCTTCTCCAGCAACCCACCCTTGGGCTACTGGGATCCCTTGTCCAGCCTCTCTGAGAACAGAAATGCCCAGCAGCCTGAAGCCGATAACTATCTAGTATAGAAATCTGAAAGTTCAGCTCTTTTGCCCCAAAGTGGCCAACTAACTCTGGCCACTGGGAGATCAGAGAAGAGTTGAGACACAAAGCCAGTCATAGCAGGGATGTGGGGGTGGATATGGACAAGGATGGATGCAGAGGAAGGTGAATGTAGCAAAGCACACAGTTTTACCCCTCCCTCCCAAATGACTTATACTGTCTGTATGATTTATTAAAAATCAAGCGTCAAGCCTTGTGTTTTCAGAAAAAGGAAAGTCAGATTTTTAAATTCCTGAAGAATCAGGCAAGTTGAGAATGTACAGTTATCAGAATATTCAGAGGATCAATTATCCAAGGGAAGGACTGAAAGAAAGGATTGTGAAGGTCAGAACTAGCAGAGTAATTAACACTAATACACACATAAACACACACATTGAGAATGATCAGGTATTAGGGACAGAGAGGCAGAAGTTCTGAAATTTAGAAGACATCCTGGTCAGGTCAGCGACACTATGAAATGAACCTGATTTTGAAGCTTTGTCATCCTCAGGTACCTGACTATCATAACAGGATAGGTACGCAGAACCATCCCACAAACCTTGGGCTTAACTCTGAAGTGATGCCTCAATAAGATGTTGTACCATCTCCCACCTTTCAACTAATGAAGATTTGAATAACCATTGAACTACTGGAGATGCAAGGGAAGATTTGCCGAGCTAGAAATGCTATGGAGTTTCAGCATTTGTTGGTACTTCACACTACAATCGTGTGACCCAAAGCCTCAGTACAATATACTGCTTGTGAATTAATTTGTATGACTATATTTTTAGCTAAACATATTAGTTATACTTATGGATTTCATTTAAATTTTTTTCCTGAGCAAGCACATTAGCCCCTGAGTATCATAAAGACCAAATAGTTACTGATGCAAATTGTATTACTTGTGATAATCAGCTAATTTGTATTTAAAATCATCTCCTACTTGTAGCAGGCCTGAACATAAAGATTCCAAAATATGCAGTCTTCAGAAACTAGTCTCCCTTTCTGGATGGAAAGTATGTATATGAGAGGTAAATATAACCAAGTTCAAGGTCTGTAGAGTTCAAATGA
>JAQQSY010001490.1:0-14336 GCA_028646535.1 Procyon lotor | reverse complement strand
GTTATATTCTTATTCTATCCCTTCATTGTATTTGACTTTATTTTCTGTATACACATAGGTTTTTCTTTCTTTAAAATTTTGGGATACAGTTTCTTCTAATAGATCAAAATATACCCTAAATCTAGTGCATGGGTTGTTCTAGTCTCCAGCCTGATCACATTCTTTTCTTTTTTTTCGTTTTTCAACCAACTTCTTATATTATCAATTCCTTTTTTAGAATTTCTTTTTAATTTTTTTAATGTTTATTTATTCATTTGAGAGAGAGAGAGAATGAGAGAGGGAGAGAGCATGAAAAGGGAGAGGTCAGAGGGAGAAGCAGACTCCCCACAGAGCAGGGAGCCTGATGTGGGACTCAATCCCGGGACTCCAGGATCATGACCCGAGCCAAAGGCAGTCTCTTAACCAACTGAGCCACCCAGCCACCCCTAGAATCTTTTTTTTTTTAAAGATTTTATTTATTTATTTGACAGAGAGAGAGATCACAAGTAGGCAGAGAGACAGGCGGGGGGTGAGGGGGGGCGGGAAGCAGGCTCCCTGTTGAGCAGAGAGCCCAATGCAGGGCTTGATCCCAAGACTCTTAGATAATGACCTGAGCCTAAGGTGGAGGCTTTAACCCACTGAGCCACCCAGGTGCCCCTTTTAGAATCTTTTTTAATTTTCACCTTTACAGTCATATTCCATCCCTTCATTGTGTTTACCCTTATTTTTATATATACATAAGTTTTTCTTTCTTTAAAATTTTAGGAGGCAGTTCTTCTAACAGACCAAAATACACCCAAAATCAAGTGTGTGACACTGTTCTATCCACCAGTCTAATATATATGTTTTCTTCTTCTTCTTCTCCTCCTCCTCCTCCTTCTTCGTCTTCTTCGTTGTCGTCTTCGTCGTCGTCGTCGTCGTCTTCTTCTTCTTCTTCTTCTTCTTCTTCTTCTTCTTCTTCTTCTTCCTCTTCCCCCTCCTCCTCCTCCTCCTCCTCGTCCTCCTCGTCCTCCTCCTCCCCTTCTTCTCCTCCTCCTCCTCCTCTTCCTCTTCCTTTCTTCTTCCCCCAGTTTCAGGTATCTTTTGATTTGGTTAGTGTATATTTTTCTGAGATCATTGCTACCCTTTTAGTATTTTGCTCTCTCATTCATCTATTCTTATCTGGATAAAATGACAAGGCAGAAAACCTCACCTCAAAAAAAAGAACAAGAGGCAGTACTGACAACTAGGGACCTAATCATTATGGACATTAGTAATATGTCAGAACTAGAGTTCAGAATGACGATTATCAAAGTGCTAACTGGGCTCAAAAAAGGCATAGAAGATACTAGAGAATCCCTTTCCAGGAAAATAAAAGAATTAAAATCTAACCAAATTTAAATCAAAAAAGCTATTAATGAGGTGCAATAAAAAATGGATGCTCTTACTGCTAGGATAAATAAGACAGAAGAGAGAATTAGTGATATAGGAGACCAAATGATGGAGAATAAAGAAGTTGAGAAAAAGAGAGACAAACAACTACTGGACCATGAAGAGAGAATTCAAAAGATAAGTGATACCAAAAGTTGAAACAATATTAGAATAATAGGGATCCCAGAAGAAGAAGAAAGAGAGAGGGGGGCAGAAGGTATATTGAAGCAAATTATAACAGAGAATTTCCCTAATCTGGCAAAGGGAACAAGCATCAAAATCCAGAAGGCACAGAGAACCCCCCTCAAAATCAATAAAAAGAAAAAAAAGATCAACACCCTGTCATCTAATAATAAAACTTACAAGTCTCAGTGACAAAGAGAAAATCTTGAAAGAAGCTTGGGACAAGAGGTCTATAACATAAAATGGTAGAAATATTAGATTGGCAGCAGACCTATCCACAGAAACCTGGCAGGCCAGAAAGGACTGGCATGATATATTCAGAGCACTACATGAGAAAAATATGCAGCCAAGAATACTATATCTAGCTAGGCTGTCCTTGAAAATAGAAGGAGAGATAAAAAGCTTCCAGAACAAACAAAAACTAAAAGAATTTGCAAACACCAGACCAGCCCTACAGGAAATATTGGAAGGGATCCTCTAAGCAAAGAGAGAGCCTAAAAGTAACAGACCAGAAAGGAACAGAGACGATAGACAGTAACAGCCACCTTACAGGCAATACAATAGCACTAAAGTCATATCTTTCAGTAGTTACCCTGAATGTAAATGGGCTAAATGCCCCAATCAAAAGACAAAGTGTATTAGAATGGATTAAAAAAAACTGAGACCCATTGATATGCTCTCTGCAAGAAATTCATTTTAGACCCAAAGACAACTCCAGATTTAAAGTGAGGGGGTGTGGGGCACCTGGGTGGCTCAGTCATTAAGCATCTGCCTTCGGCCCAGGTCATGATCCCAGAGTCCTGGGATCGAGCCCCACATCGGGCTCTCTGCTCAGCAGGGAGCCTGCTTCTCCCACTACCACTCCCTCTGCTTGTGTTCCCTCTCACTGTGTTTCTCTCTATCAAATAAATAAAATCTTTAAAAAAAAATAAAGTGAGGGGGTTGAAAACCATTTACCATGCTAACGGACATCAAAAGAAAGCTGGGGTAGCAATCCTTATATCAGATAAAATAGATTTTATGCCAAAGACTATAATAAGAGATAAGGAAGGACACTATATCATACTTAAAAGGTCTGTCCAACAAGAAGTTCTTTTTTTTTTTTTCCAACAAGAAGTTCGAACAATTTTAAATATCTATGCTCCTAACATGGGAGCAACTATATAAACCAATTAATAACAAAATCAAAGAAAGACATTGACAATAATAAAATAATAGTAGGGGACTTTAACACCCCCCTCACTGAAATGGACAGATCATCTAAGCAAAAGATCAACAAGGAAATAAAGGCTTTAAATGACACACTGGACCAGATGGACATCAGATATATTCAGAACATTCCATCCCAAAGCAATGGAATACACATTCTTCTCTTGTGCACATGAAACTTTCTCCAGAATAGATCCTGGGTCACAAATCAGGTCTCAACTGGCACCAAAAATTAAGATCATTCCCTGCATTCAGACCACAATGCTTGGAAACTAGAACTCAACCACAAAAGGAAAGTTGGAAAGAATTCAAATACATGGAGGCTAAAGAGCATCCTACTAAAGAATGAATGGGTCAACTAGGAAGTTAAAGAGGAATTTAAAAAACTCATGGAAACAAATGAAAATGAAAACACAACTGTTCAAAATCTTTGGGACACAGCAAAGGCAGTCCTGAGAGGAAAGTATATAGCAATACAAGCCTTTCTTAAGAAACCAGAGTACATAACATAAAGGAGGTGGAGAAAGAACAGCAAAGAAAGCCTAAACCCAGCAGGAGAAGAGAAATAATAAAGATCAGAACAGAAATCAATGAAATAAAAACCAAAAGAACAGTAGAACAAATCGACAAAACTAGGAGCCGGTTCTTTGAAAGAATTAATAAGATTGATAAACCCCTGATCATACTTACCAATAGGAACAGATAAAGGACCCAAGTTAATAAAATCATGAATGAAAGAGAGATCACAACTAACACTAAAGAAATACAAATAATTTTAAGAACATATTATGAGCAACAATACACCAGCAAGTTTGACAATCTGGAAAAAATAGATACATTCCTAGAAACATATAAACTACCAAGACTGAACCAGGAAAAAATGGAAAACCTGAAGAGACCCATAACCAGTAAAGAGATTGAAGCAGTCATCAAAAATCTCCCAACAGGGACCTGGGCGGTCAGTCAGTTAAGCAGCTGCCTTCAGCTCAGGTCATGATCCCAGGGTCCTGGGATCGAGTACTGCATCAGGCTTCTTGCTCAGCAGGGAGCCTGCTTCTCTCTCTGACTCTGCCTACCACTCTGGCTGCTTGTGCTCTCTCTCTCTCTTTCTCTCTCTCTGACATATAAATAAAATCTTAAAAAAAACAAAAAACTCCCAACAAACAAGAACCCAGGGCCAGACAACTTCCCAGGGGAATTCTACCAAATATTTAAAGAATTAATACCTATTCTCCTGAAACTTTTCCAAAAAATAGAACTGGAAGGAAAACTTCCAAACTCTTCTTATGAGACCAGCATTACTTTGATCCCAAAACCAGACAAAAACCCCATCAAAAAGGAGAATTACAGACCAATATACTTGATGAATATGGATGTAAAAATTCTCACCAAAATACTATCCAATAGGATTCAACAGTACATTAAAAGGATTATTCACCACAACCAAGTGGGATTTATTCCTGGGCTGCAAGATTGGTTCGACATCTGCAAATCAATCCATGTGACACAATACATTAACAAAAGATAGAACAAGAACCATATGATACTCAACAGATGCTGAAAAAGCATTTGACAAAGTACAACATCCTTTCTTGATCAAAACTCTTCACAGTGTAGGGATAGACAGTATGTACCTCACTATCTTCAAAGCTGTCTATGAAAAACCCACAGTGACTATCATTCTCAATGGGGAAAACCTGAGAGCTTTTTTCTTTAAGGTCAGGAACACAGCAGGGCTGTCCACTATCACCACTGCTATTCAAAACAGTACTAGAAGTCCTAGCCTCAGCAATCAGACAAGAAAAAGAAATAAAAGGCATCCAAATCGGCAAAGAAGAAGTTGAACTCTCACTCTTTCCAGATGATATGATACTTTATGTGAAAAACCCGAACGACTCCACTCCCAAACTGATAGAACTCATACAGGAATTCAGTAAAGTGTCTGGATATAAAATCAATGCACAGAAATCAGTTGCATTTCTATACACCAACAGCAAGACACAAGAAAGAGAAATTAAGGAGTCAATCTCATTTCCATTTGCACCAAAAACCATAAGATACCTAGGAATAAACCAAGAATCTGTATGCAGAAAACTATAAAGTACTCATGAAAGAAATTGGGGAAGACAAAGAAATGGCAAAACGTTCCATGCTCATAGATTGGAAGAACAAGTACTGCGAAAGGTCTATGCTGCCTAAAGCAATCTACACATTTAATGCAATCTCTATCAAAATACCACCAATTTTTTTCAAAGAAATGGAACAAAAATCCTAAAATTTATATGGAACCAGAAAAGACCCCAAATAGTCAGAGGAATGTTGAAAAAAAAACCAAAGTTGGTGGCATCACAATTCCAGACTTCAAGCTCTATTACAAAACTGTAATCATCAAGACAATATGGTGCTAGCACAAAAACAGACACATAGACCAATGGAACAGAATAGAGAACCCAGAAATGGGCCCTCTATGGTCAACTCTATGGTCAACTAATCTTTGACAAAGAAGGGGGGAGTGTCCAGTGGAAAAAAGACAGTCTCTTCAACAAATGGTGTTGGGGAATTGGAGACCCACATGCAGAAGAATGAAACTGGACCATTTCTTTACATCACACACAAAAATAGACTCAAAATGGATGAAAGACCTCAATGTGAGACAGGACTCCATCAAAATCCTTGAGGGGAACACAGGCAGTAACCTCTTCAACCCCAACCGTAGGAACTTCTTCCTAGAAACATCATCAAAGGCAAGGGAAGCAAGGGCAAAATGAACTATTGGGACTTCATCAAGATAAAAAGCTTTTGCCCAGCAAAGGAAACAGTCAACAAAACCAAAAGACAACCAACAGATTGGGAGAAGATATTTGCAAGTGACATATCAGATAAAGGGCTAGTATCCAAAATCTATAAAAATTTTTTCAAACTCAACACCCAAAGAACAAATAATCCAATCAAGAAAAGGGCAGAAGACATGAACAGACATTTCTGCAAAGAAGACATCCAAATGGCTAACAGACACATGAAAAAGTTCTCAAAATCACTTGGCATCAGGGAAATACAAATCAAAACTACAATGAGATACCACCTCACACCAGTCAGAATGGCTCAAATTAACAAGTCAGGAAATGACAAATGTTGGCAAGGATGCCAAGAAAGGGGAGCCCTCCTCCACTATTGGTGGGAATGCAAGCTGGTACAGCCACCCTGGAAAACAGTATGGAGGTTCCTCAAAAGGGTGAAAATACAGCCATCCTATAGCCCAGCAATTGCACTATTAGGTATTTAGCCCAAAGATACAAATGTAGTAAACCAAAGGGGCATGTGCACCCCAATGTTTATAGCAACCATGTCCATAATAGCCAAACTATGGAAAAAGTCCAAATGTCCATTGACTGATGAATGGATAAAGATGTGGTATATATATACAATGGAATACTACTCAACCACCAAAAAAGAGTGAAATCTTGCCATTTGCAACAACATGGATGGAACTGGAGGGTGTTATGCTAAGTGTAATAAGTCAATCAGAGAAAGACTATTATCATACGATCTCACTCATAGGTGGAATTTAAGAAACAAAACAGAGGATCATAGGGGAAGGGAGGAAAAGATAAAACAAGGTGAAATCAGAAAGGGAGATAAACCATAAGAGTCTCTTAATCATAGGATACAAACTGAGGGTTGCTGAAGGGGATGGGGTAACAGGTGAGGGCACATGATGTAATGAGCATTGGGTATTATACAAGACTGATGAATCACTGAATTCTGCTTCTGAAACTAACAACATACTACATGTTAATTAACTGAATTTAAATAAAAAATAAAAATAGATAAAAAAATAAATTCCAAGTATTATTTTTCCTAATGCCAAAAAAGAAAAACAAACAAACAAACAATAAACCAAGGCCCATCTATATGATCCCTACAGGACACTTATTTCAGACCTAAAGACACCCACAAATTGAGAGTGAGGGGATGGGGAATATTTATCATGCAAATGGAAGTCAAAAGAAAGCCAGAGTAGCAATACTTATATCAGACAAAATAGACTTTAAAACAAAGACTGTAAAAAGAGACAAAGAAAGATACTATGTAATAATATAAAGGAAGCAATCCAACAAGAAGATCTAACAATTGTAAATATTTATGCACCCAACATAGGAGCACTCAGATACATAAAAGAGTTAACAACAAACATAAAGGAACTAATCAGTAGTAACACAATAATAGTAAGGGGCTTTAACACTCCACTTACATCAGTGGAGAGATTATGCAAACAGAAAATCAACAAGGAAAGAGTGGCTTTGAATGGCACACTGGACTAGATGGATTTAACAGATATATTCAGAACATTTCATCCTGAAACTGGAGAACATCATTCTTTTCAAGTGCTCGTGGAAATTTCTTTAGAATAGATCATATATTAGGCCACAAAACAAGTCTCAATAAAAACAAAAAAGATCAAAATCATACCATGCATCTTTTCTGACCACAATGCTGTAAAACTATAAATCAACCACAAGAAAAACCCTAGAAAGAGCACAAATACATGGTGGTTAAACAACGTGCTATTCAACAATGAATGGGGTCAACCAAGAAATCAAAGAAGAAATAAAAATTACATGGAGACAAATGAAAATGAAAACACAAGGGTCTGAAACCTCTGGGATACAGCAAAAGTGGTCCTACGAGGAAAGTATATAGCAATACAGGCCTTATTCAAGAAGAGAAAGCTCAACTAAACAACCTAACCTTAGCCCTAAAGAAGTCAGAAAAAGAAGAACAAACCCCAAACCAGCAGAAGGAAGGAAATAATAAATATTAGATAGGAATAAAATGATATAGATACTAAAAAATCAATAGAACAGACAAATGAAATCAGGAGCTCATTCTTTGAAAAAAAATCAACAAAACTGATAAACCACTAGCCAGACTCATGAAAGAAAGAAAGAAAGAAAGAAAGAAAGAAAGAAAGAAAGAAAGAAAGAAAGAAAGAAAGAAAGAAAGAAAGAAAGAAAGAGGAAAGGGAGGAAAGGAAAAAGAAAGGAAAGGAAAAAGAAAAGGAAAGGAAAAAGAAAAGAAAAGGGGGAAAAAAGGACCCAAATAAACAAAATCATAAATGAGAGAAGCAAAATCACAACCAACACCACAAAACCACGAACAGTTTTAAGACAATATTATGAAAAATTATATGCCAACCAATTAGACAACCTAGAAGAAATGGATAGCTTCCAAGAAACATATAACCTACCAAAATTGAAGCAAGAAGAAATAGAAAATCTGAACAGACTAATTACCACCAAGGAAATTGAAAAACTCCCAGCAAACAAAAGTTCAGAACCAGACAATTTGACAGAGGAATCATACCAAACATTTAAAGAAGAGTTAATATCTATTCTCCTCAAACTTTTCCAAAAAATAAAAGAGGGAGGAAAACTTCTAAATTCATTCTATGAGGCCAGCATTACCCTAATACCAAAATCAGAGAAAGACACCACTAAAAAAGACAATTATGGGCCAATATCTCTGATAAACATAGATGCAAAAATCCTCAACAAGTTATTAGCAAACCAAATCCAACAATACACTAAAAAAATCATTCACCACAATCAAGTGAGATTTATTCCTGTGATGCAAGAGTGTTTCAGTATTCACAAATAAATCAACATAATACATCACTCAATAAGAGAAAGGACAAAATCCATATGATCATTTCAATAGATGCAGAAAAAGCATTTGACAAAGTACAATATCCATTCATAATAAAAACCCTCAATGAAGTAGGTTTAGAGGGAACATACCTCAACAAAATAAAGGCCTTATATGAAAGACCCACAGCAAACATTATCCTCAATGGGGAAAAACTGAAGGCTTTTCCCTTAAGGTCAGGAACAAGAGAGGGATCTCTACTCTCACCACTTTTATTCAACATAGTACTGGAAGTCCTAGCCACAGTAATCAGACAATAAAAAATAAAAGTCACCCAAATTGGTAAGGAAGAAGTAAAACTCACTATTTGCAGATGACATGATACTCTGTATAGAAAACCCTTAAAGACAAAAAATTATCAATGGGTAAATGAATTCAGTAAAGTCACAGGATATAAAATCAATGTACAGAAATTGTTTGCATTTCTATATACTAATAATGAAGCAGCAGAAACAGAAATTAAGAAAACAGTCCCATTTATAACTGCACCAAAAATAATAAAATACCTAGGAATAAACTTAACCATAGAGGTGAAAGACCTGTACTCTTAAAACTGTAGAATACTGGTGAAAGAAACTGAAGAAGACACAAAGAAATGGAAAGACATTCCATGCTTATGTAGTAGAAGAACAAATATTATTAAAATATCTATACTACCCAAAAACAATCTACAGATTTAACACAATCTTTTTCAAAATACCAATGGCATTTTTCACAGAACTAGAGCAAACAATCCCAAGATTTTTTATGAAACCACAAAAGACCCTGAAGAGTTAAAGCAATCTTGAAAAAGAAAAGCAAAACTAGAGCTATCACAATTTCAGACTTCAAGTTATATTACAAAGCTGTAGTAATCAAAGCAGTATGGTACTGGCACAAAAATAGACACAGAGATCAACAGAACAGAATAGACAGCCCAGAAAAAAGCCCACAACTATACAGTCAATTAATCTATGATAAAAGAGGCAGGATAACACACTGGGGAAAAAGCAGTCTCTTCAACAAATGATGCTGGGAAAACTGGACAGCTGCATGCAAAAGAGTGAGACTGGACCATTTTCTGATACCCAACACAAAAACTGAATTCCAAGTGGATTAAAGACCTAAATGTGGACATGAAACCATATAATTCCTTGAAGAGAGCATAAGCAGATATGTCTCTGATATCAGTTGTAGCAGCATTTTTCTAGATATGTCTCCTGAGGCAAGGGAAACAAAGGCAAAATTAAACTATTGGGATTACACCTAAATAAAAAACTTCTGCACAGGGGCGACTGGATGGCATAGTTGATTGACCTTCAGACTCTTGGTTTCAGCTCAGGTTGTGATCTCAGGGCTGTGAGATCAAGCCCCCAGTTGGGTTTCATGCTCAGGGTGGATTCAGCTTGGGATTCTTTCTCCCTCTCCTTCTGCCCCTCCCCACCACTCGCTCTCTCTCAATTAAATAAAAAAATCTTTAAAAAAAAAAAAAGCTTCTACACAGTGAAGTAAACAACAAAACTAAAAGGCAACTTACATAATGGGAGAAGATATTTGCAAATGACAAATCTGATAAAGGGTTGGTAGCCAAAAAAAAAAAAGACAAAGAATTGATACAACTCTATAAGCACTGGGTGTTGTATGGAATCATTGAATCACTATGTTGTCTACCTGAAACTAATCTAACACTGTACATTAACTATAACAGAATTAAAACTTAAAAAAAATGATACAACTCAACACCCAAAACACAAATAATCCAATTGAAAAATGAACACAAATAATCCAATTAAAAAATGAACAGAAATTTCTCCAAAGAAGACACCCAGATGGCCAACAGACACAAGAGAAGATGCTCATCACCACTCACCATCAGGGACAAATCAAAACTACAATGCAAATCAAAACTACAATGAGATATAACCTCCCACCTATCAGAATGGCTAAAATCAACAACACACAAAATAGCAAGTATTGGCAAGGATGTGGAGAAAGGGGAACCCTCCTACACTATTGGTGGGAATGCAAGCTGGTGCAGCCTCTCCGGAAAACAATACAGAGTTTCCTCAAAATGTTGAAAATAGAGCCATCCTACAACCCAACAATTACACTACTAGGTATTTACCCCAAAGATACAAGTGTAGTGATCCGAAGGAGCACTGCAACCCAATGTTTATAGTAGCAATGTCCACAATAGCCAAACTATAGAAAGATTCCAGATGGGGCACCTGGGTGGTTCAATCGTTAAGCCGCTGCCTTCGACTCAGGTCATGATCCCAAGGTCCTGGGATCAAGCCCCACCCTGCTCAGCAAGAAGCCTGCTTCTCCCACTACCATTTCCTCTGTTTGTGTTCCCTCTCTCACTCCATTTCTCTCTGTCAAATAAATAAAATATTAAAAAAAAAAAAAAAAAGATTCCAGATGTCCATTCACAGATGAATGGATCAAGATGTGGTACGTGTACACACACACACACACACACACACACACACACACACACACTGGAATATTATGCAGCCATCAAAAATGAAATCTTGCCATTTGCAACAATGTGGTTGGAACTAGAGGGTATTATACTAAGTGTAATAAGTCAATCAGATAAAGACAATTATCATATGATCTCACTCATATGTGGAATTTAAGAAACAAAACAGAGGATCATAGGGGAAGGAAAGGAAAAATAAAACAAGGTGAAATCAGACAAGGAGACAAACCATGAGACTTTTAATCATAGGAAACAAACTGAGGGTGGCTGGAGAGGTGGGGGATGGGATGAGGTACCTGGGTGATGGACATTAAGGAGGACACATGATGTAACGAGCACTGGGTGTTATATAAGACTGATGAATCACTGACCCCTACCTCTGAAACCAATAATATATGTTAACTGGATTTAAATAAAAATAAATTTTTTTGAAAAGAATGAAATCTTACCATTTGCAATGACATGGATGGAGCTAGAGAATAATACTAAGTGAAATAAGCCAGTCAGAGAAAGACAAGTACCATATGGTTTCATTCATATGTAGAATTTGAGAAACAAAATAAACGAGCATGCGGGGGGGAAATGAGAGAGAGAAGCAAACCAAGAAACAGACTCTTAACTCTAGAGAACAAACTGATGGTCCCCAGAGGGGAGGGTGTTGTGTGGATGGGTTAAATGGGTGATGGAGATTAAGGAGTGCATTGTTGTGATGAGCACTGGGCAATGTATAGAATTGTTAAATCACTAGATTGTACACCTGAAACTAATATAACACTGTGTGTTAACTACACTGGAATTAAAATAAAAATTTAATTTAAAAAAAGAATGAGGGGTGACCCAGTTGGTTAAGCGTCCAACTCTTGGCTTCAGCTCAGGTCATGATCTCAGGGTCATGAAATGGAGCCCCTCATTGGGCTCTGCACTCAGCAAGGAGTCTGCTTGAGATTCTTTCTCTCTCTCTCTCTAAAATAAATAATTCTTAAAAAGAGAGAGAGAGAGAGAGAATTTGGCTCCTTCTTACTCTATCTTTGAGCAAAGAAGCCTCTTAGATATTACCTTTAAAAAGTTGAAAGCCCTTTAAAATTATGAAGTGTTGTTAGTAAATAGGAGCTTAGATCCTGAACACAGAGTAGAAGAACAGAGGCAAATGGACCTGAGTTCAAATCCTGACTTTGCTTAATATCTCAGTGCCTCATGGATTTTTCTTATTGAAGTAGAGTTGACACGCACAACATTACATTAGGTTCAGTGTGCCTCAGTTTTCTTACTGCAAAATCGTGATGATGATAGTAGTTTCATTGCAGAGTTCTTATAATGATTAGGTTAAGTGATATAAGATTATATCAGTCACGCCACATGCAATGAAATGTGTTGGTGACAGATGTGCCTGTATGAAGATGTGTTTCAGCAGCATGTAAAGGTATGATCCTGAAATGTTAGCTAATTCTGTTCCTGTTATGTCAAGCACTATAAGGATAAACAAGCTGTTATTTCCTACCCTGGGGGAGGTCATAGTGTACTGAATTCCACTGACCCAGGACCTGCTGCTGCAGAGAGGTTAGACACTTGCCTGAGGCTCCCACAGGACACAAATGGGACAAAAATATAGGTCTAGTAATTCCCACACACTGCTCTTTCCAATGGCTCCCATTTCAGGTAAGGGGAAAGGGCATTTCTTTAGCTTCATGCCCCCTCTGTGGAAGGTAAGCAAAAGAAAGAATAATACAATGTAAGATGGTATCTTAGTCCACTCAGGCTGCTCCAAGAAAATACCATAGACTGGCTGGCTTATAAATAAGAAATTCATCTCTTGTGCTTCTGGAGGCTGAGAAGTCCAAGATCAAGGTACCAACAGATTGTGTATCTAACAAGGACCCACTTTCTGGTTCATAGACAGCTGTCTTTTCCGCGTCTTCTTGTGGTAGAAGGAATGAGGGATCTCTCTGGGATCTCTTTTTTTAAGGGCACGGATGCCACTGATGAGGGCTCTATCCTCTTGACCCAATCACCTCCCAAAGACCCCATTTCCTAACTCCAAATTGGGGATTAGGATTTCATCATATGAATATTGGGAGGACCAAATATTCAGTCCCTAGCAGACGGTAAATGGGGTGTTTCCTAATAAAGAATGCATGGAAACTTAATGCAAAAAAAAAAAAAAGAAAAGAAAAGAAAGAAAGAAAAAAAGAAAAAAGATACATTTGGGTTTTATTTACGTTTGAGTTTTATTTAACAGTGTTGACTCATGGGTCACCCAGAGCAGAAAACCTGGACCAATGAAGACCAAGGAGCTGTTTTTCAGCTATAGAGAGAAATGCAAACAGGCTTCCATTTTTTACTCCCAACATTTCAATGACTCCTCTTTCAAAAAAAAAAAAACGCTTCCTGTTGCAAAAACTCTTACATACTCAGGGAAAAATTTATGTGTGAAAGGAACAAAATCATTTATTAACATTCTACCTCCCACTTCAACCTGCCACCACCCGAAAGACTAGATCCTGATAGCCAGAAGGTTCTCTGTTGAATGGTAAGGTAGGGATGTTCAGAGAGGGGCTGAGCGCAATAGATCACTCTGCATAAGAAACGAAGAGCTATTCCCACAGCAGGCCGCTGCGCAGTGTTCCTGGAGCAGCTTGTTTGTACACAGCTTGCAGGAGCCAGGGTGGGCGAAAGTGACCCTGTCCTTCAGATACTGTGAATCAGTGCTCTGATCACTGAATGCTACTTTTAATCTCAGAGGTGCAGACAAAATGGTGGGCGGCCATTGTTTTTGTGCCCCTCTCCATCGTTGCAAGCCTCTCCCCTCCAGCAGAAGTAACTTCCAGGGGATTGAAAGGGCTGGCACCCTTCTCTCTCCCCTTTTACTTTTCTCTTTTTCCAATTTCTGGAGCCAGACATCAAAGACTAAGATATTCAAAAGGAACTATGTAAAAGGGGGGAAATCAGAGAGTCGCTGCACGCACCCAGGATCAGAGAACCCCTGAGAATATCCTAAATTCACAGCTCGGGCTGGTCCTCGGCAGAGGCAGCCTACAACAAACAAAAATTTAGCAAAAACAAAAACAGTAAACCCTAGGAAAGGGGAGGAATCTGATTTTTAGAGTTACCACCTTACTAGATTCAAAAGCAAAGCAAAGCAAAGAAGGAAGAGCTATTGAGAGGGGCCTTGAGCAAAGTTCCCAACCTAAAATCCTCCTAATAAATGCATACTGAGTGTCACCTTGCCTTTGGCATTAGCTAGCCGGGTTCACACATGGTCCTCACGGTAAGTCACAACTCAGGAATCATTGTTGTGTATCATTTTTTAACTGAGGAAACAGGCTCGGAGGTAAAATGATTTCCTGGAGGTGAGACAATGATCTGTAAGTGCAATGGTGGGAATTCA
>JAQQSY010001489.1:0-14339 GCA_028646535.1 Procyon lotor | reverse complement strand
CCGGGCATCCGTCTCCTTGGTTCGAGCTGCTATTCAATAGAACAGACATGTTCTTTCTCTGCTGTTGTCCCTTTTCCCTGTAGCCCGTAGCCCTCTGATCGGAGTAACTCTCTACCGGGTCCTAGCTAAGCCTTGTATCCATTTATGGTTATTGCCATCCCCTGGCCAACCCAGGTAGCCTCCATTCTGCACCTGTATTTGTCTTCCTAAACGTTTGAATACTGATCTTCTCTAGCTTTGCACCAGCAGTGCTTAGCACGGTGCTTGACCAGTGCAGGTTAAAGGAACCACATGTTCATGTAAAATTAGAACATTATCATATTTCACGTGCGCCTGACCTTATTTGCAGATGCCTGGTGTACTGTCTTAATATTCAGTGATCAGGGCGCCTCAGTTTCCCCTTCCCGGTATCTTGTATGTCCCCTTCTCTCCTTAAGATATGGCGGCTGCTCTTTTGATTCAGGGCCTCACTCCTATAGCTTCTTCACTGGTCTCTCTCTGCCACTTTCTTTTTTTCTTCCATCCCTTCCTGTGGAGGCTGTTGGAGTATTACCTTTAAAAACTGACTCCTGGGGTGCCTGGCTGGCATAGTGGGTTAAGCATTGGCCTCGGTTTCGGCTCAGGTCATGAGCTCAGTGGGGAGTCTGCTTAAGGTTCTCTGGCTCTCGCCCTACACCCCCCCCCCCCCCCCCCCCCCCCCCCCCCCCCCCCCCCCGCTTCCTGTGCTGCTCTCACTCTCTCACTAAGGTAAATTAAAGAAAAACAAAACCAAACCAAAAAAACCCCACAAGACTTGGCTTCCATTATCTCACTCTTCTTTTCTAAAAGACCTGCAGCTTAATCAATCTCAAAATGCATCTCCCCACCTGCCTTCTAATTGGTCTGGGTGTGACGCATCTTCCTTTACCAGGGTCTGTATATAAACATGCTTTTAGGAAATACTGATTTCTGTTCAACCTCCACTGTTATGTATGCCCGATTCCTAAGCCTCTTTGTCAAGTAGTGCGTACTTTATTTAAAAACACACAGAAAACCCCGTGAAGCCTTTGGAGTTGGCTGTTTAAAGGAGTCTAGTAATTTTATCTCTATTATATGTTCCCAAGTTGGGTATTCTCAAAACAACACACTCTCACATTTGCTTTATACCAAGTTTTCTTTCTTTTTGTTTGTTTTTTGTTTTTAAGTCAAAGGTTTCCCTTTGGCCACCAGTGTAGCGAAGGGAAGTTCTAGGATTAGTTCCATAATGGAAACAGAGCAGCACAAGTCTGGCCAGGGCCCTCGAGCATCAGGAGCAGACTTTGCTGTCATTGGCATACTGTCCTCTGCCAGAGGGTATGGGAGCAGGACAGGGTCCCACCGTGGAGAACTTTTCTTCTGGGATCTAGCCTTATGCCGCATGCTTCTCATGTGCTACAAATGCCACATCCAACTTACTCCATGCTGTTGTTACCCCTTTCTGGCTGTTCTTGATGACTACTGGTATTAAAACTGCTTTGTTCACCAGGCACGCACCTCCCGCAGCCACTAGACTTTGGCTGTTTGCAGCAGCCTTCTTTGTTTGGGCCGTAGCAGCTGTGGGGTGTATGGGTGGTGGGATGGCTTTGAAGACAGCCAGCCTCGAGGTTGAATACTGGTTCTTTCGTTTACGGGTTATTTGGCCTTGGGAAAGTTATTTATCTCTTTGAACCGAGTATCCTCATTTGTACTGTGGGGACGGTTATACCTACTTTGCAGTATAAATGTAGATTAATTATAATAATATATATAAATTTCCTTGTCCGGTACAGAGCAGGTACTCAGTAAATTTTTGCTATCTACCCTTTTTTTTTTTAAAATTAACATATAATGTATTATTTGTTTCAGGGGTACAGGTCTGTGAATCATCAGTCTTACCCAATTCACAGCACTCACATAGCACATACCCTCCCCAATGTCCATCCCCCGGCCACCCCATCCCTCCACCCCCCTCCCCTCCAGCCACACTCAGTTTGTTTCCTGAGATTAAGATTATGGTTTATCTCTTCTCTCCCAGGCCCCATCTTGTTTCATTTTTCCCTCCCTTCCCCCCAAGGCCCCCCCACCTCTCAAATTCCTCTTGTCTTTTTTTTCCCCATACAAAACCTTGCACACAATGCTTAGACATTAAGGGAAGGAATTTCCTCATGTCTTAAGGCTATTATTCTTAAGCAGAAGCAGGAGAGCCTGGGGAGCTAGTGGTTTCTCCCTTTTCTTTGGGAAGAGCAAACCCTTCTTCCCATTATCTCCTCGCCCTGGGTGTGGGGTTAATGAGAATGTGGGCACCACCTATGATTTCCACATTCAGTCTCTCAGTCTAGTGCTAAGGAGCAGTTTGACTCGTGAACCATACCTACTTGATCTACTTGGGTGGGCCCTGCGCCCCACCATACTCACATTTCAGGATGAAAGCTATGAAAGATTTTGTGTTGCTGTTGCTGCTTGAAGATGCTTATAGAAGCATTGCTGGTTTTCTCATGAATATTATTCTAGTCTGTCAAGAATGCTCATTCCACACATAGTTACTGGGCATCTCTTGGCCAGCAGACACTGTGCTGGGTGCTGGTGAATCAGTGGTCAGAGCGTTATCATTTTGGAGCCGATGCTCTGGTAGAAGAGATGGGCATTCATCATCATGATCTCACAAATAAGAGCAAAGTTGCCATCGAAATAATTGCTGGGAAGAGGTTTGTGGAGTTAATGAAACGTGTAAAAAGGGTTTGGACCTGCTCTGAGGGGGTGGTGAGGAAGTCTTCCCTGAGAAAGCAGGGTTGGGGGTCTGAAAGATTTGAGAAGTTCATGAGGTAAAAGCGGGGGATAGAGAATGCTTCAGGTGAAGGAGAAAGAAATCATATGCGGGGGCCCAGTGCGATGCTGGGAAGAAACAGGGCCGCAACAAGGTGCAGGGTGTGCAGAGAGCCAGGGACAGTGTGGGCTGAGCTGGTGCTGGAGGGTGGGAAGGGTGGGACCTTACCTGGGCCTGTCACAATACCAGTCTTTATGCTGAGAACAGTGGGAAGCCATTGCACAAGAGTTTTCATCAGAGAGGGACAGGACCTGGAGGCTAACCACTGCTTCAGGTTGGAGGAGAGCAATCACTGAGCGCAGGAAGGCACTGGAGTCCATTGTTCTGTCTCAGATCTGGGTTGATGGTAATGGCTCAGCCTGGAGGTGTGGGGATAGAGGAAGAGAAGGGACAATATAGGCCTGTTTAAGAGGTAAAATTTTCGGGTCTTGGTGATGGACTGGATATTGAGAATGAGGGAGAGACCTACGTCCATGCGGGTGGTGGTGCCATTGCATGGAGCTGTGGCATTTATTTGCGTGGATGGTGGCGTTTATCCATACAGGTGTGTGATGGTGACATTTCATGCAACTGGAGGTATGCTGGCACTGTTCATTGTGAAAGGAATTCTACAAGAGGAGTAGTTTGGGATGGATAAGGACATTGTCAGTGCAGTTATGGCAATATCAAATTTGAGATGTTCAAATGAAGATGTCAAATGGGAGATTATTATAAGTTTGGATGTCATAGAAGACTCTGGGCTTGTGATACAATTTGTGATAGGGGTTGGAATTACCTAGGGGTAGAGTAGATCATTAAACCGAATCCCATAGGACTACAGCACTTACTGATTAGGTAGAGAAGGGAGAGGAGCACAACGGAGCAAAAATTGTGTAGCCAGAGAGGAAGGAGGAAAACTTTTCTCCTTGAGGATGAAATCTTAGAAGCCATGAAAGTAGTATGATCAGGGAGAGAGCATTTATGCTGCTAATATCCAATAAGTCAAGGGCTGAAAATGACAGTTGATTCAATGACAGTGGAATAAGGTGTGCATGGTGACTTGGCACCTGAAGGCCCTCAGCAGCCCAGCTCTCATCTCTTTGCCAACATGCTAATCCCCGATTCATAGCATAACCTGCTTGAGCCACCCCTAGGAAGACAGAGCTTCCAAAGTGGTAGAACAGAAATTAAATTTCAGTTATAGAAAACAGGGAGATGAGGGACGCCTGGGTGGCTCAGTTGGTTAAGCATCTGCCTTCAGCTCAGGTCATGATCCCAGAGTCCTGGGATCGAGTCCTACACTAGGCTCCTTGCTCAGCAGCGAGCCTGCCCCTCTCTCTCTCTCTGCCTGCCACTCTCCCTGCTTTTGTGTGCTCTCTCTGACAAATAAATAAACCAAATCTTAAAAAAACAAGTACAGGGAGATGCACTCTTAGTTTTCTTGCACATCAGAATCTGCAGTAAGATTTGTACCCAATCTCTAAATGATGCATGCTTATTAATTCAGCAGACTCTATTGGCTACTTTGTACAGAAGTTAGGTCAGAGACTGTGTTCCCTGTCGTGAAGATACTCCCTGAGCAGTAGAGAGGAAGGACAGAGCTATAATATACCTGTAACTGTCGTCTTGGCCTAACATAAGCATCTCTAACATAGGCACAAATTGTTGGAGTTTAGAAAGGGAAAACTTAATAGGTGATGTGGAATGCACGATCAGAAATAGAAACCTAAGATGCACAATAAAAAATTGAGCATACTTCGGGGTAAGAAGCCTTCTGGAAATCTGAGATAATTAACACCTTAGGATTCACTTTAGAGTACCACTGATAGCTCATTAGTCTTTTGGAGGTGTCAGTGCTTCCTTTATACTTTTGCAAACACATTTTTCAAGTCTTCTTCAAAGGTTTGCTTACCAGGTGGAGATTTCAAAAAATAAATTTTTCTGAAAATGCTTTTAAAGGTACAGCTTTTATGATTCACATGTTCCAATAACAAACTAAATTTAACCAGAGTATTCAAAAAGTCAGCACTATTTTGGGTGCCAAATAAAGACCAAAAAAAGGAATATTTTGTTCTTTCAACCTGGCCTGATGCTAGTTTCTAAAATTTTAATTTTGATAAACGGCCATACTAAACAATGATTCCTCTCTATTTAGGAGATGGTCAGATGTGAATTTCAATATTTAGAAGTAGGAGGATTGTTACTTTTTCTTGGAAGCCTGTTTGCATCCCCATTGAGAATTAGCTTTGCTTAACTTGATTTATTCCTTAAATTTCCTGAATGACTCAGGTCCATTTTAGTCAAACAAAACTATAGCTCTGAGAAACTGATTTTATTATGTAAAAGAGGTTTGATATGAGGTGGTAATTATAAAAATATTCAGGTGAAGGCTGGATGTTAGAGCCAACTTTGTACAGTCCATGAAATTCCCTTTTACCAACAGTTCCCTAAAAAGCAAGTCTGGGAAAGTACCTTCTCAGTCTCCCCCTCTGGAGCCTCTGTGGGGTCCCTGCTGCACGAGGATGGCCTCGGATGGTGCCACGTAGCTGCTCTTGTTCTCTCTTTTACCCTTTACTCCTCTGCCCTACCTGTACAATGAGAAGACCCCAAGGAAGATTTGCAACACTTTGTTCTTCTGAGGTCTCAGTTTTCTTTTGTTGTCTGTGGGTGGGATATGGTTCGGGTAGGGGAAGTTTGGAAGTGGTTGTCACAGACCTTTCTGAGAATCTAATAAATGGTGTGGATCCATGCAAAACGTATGTCATATGGATTCAGAAAAAACAATGGCATATATCGGCCCAGGCAGTTGCGTACTTGAAGTCTGTTCATGGATCCCAGGTTAGACCCTTCTCCTCTGAGCCGTCTGGGCATCAGAATTGCAGGAGCCTCCGCAGTCCCACGTTTTTTTTTTTTTTAAGATTTTATTTATTTATTTGACAGACAGAGATCACAAGTAGGCAGAGAAGCAGGCAGAGAGAGAGGGGGAAGCAGCCTCCCCGCTGGGCAGAGAGCCCGATGTGGGGCTCGATCCCAGGACCCCGAGATCATGACCTGAGCCGAAGGCAGAGCCTTTAACCCACTGAGCCACCCAGGTGTCCCAGTCCCACATTTTCTTATGACTCTCCTGCTTTACAGCAGCGGTGGCTCCACCTACAGTCACTGCTGTTGAGTTCAGGCTCTGTTGCTATTTGCGGCCTGAGGTCAGCTGGTCCCGCTAATCCTGGTCAGCCCCACCTGGCGCTACTCTCAGCACCAACACCCCACCCCACACTGTCTTTCCAACTCGTGACCCTCTGCAGCTGGTTGCCCCGGTGCATGCCTGATCCCTGCACGCTTCTTTACCTCCTCCTTAGCTCAAGATCTGTGCACCAAGTTTAGTTCAGTATTGACTTCCTCCAAGAAACTGCTCTTGACTAGTGCTCTGTTAGAATATTTTCCCTTGTTTTAGAAGTCCTCACCGACTCTGTCACTCAATTTTCCACAGAGTTCTGTTGTGTTGCCTTCTGTTGCTCTCTGGTTATGGGTTTCCTTAGTTAGAAAGTATTGCAATGTCCGAAGTGTTAAAGCAGGAAAGGACATTAGCAGCAGAATCCTTAATCTTTTTTTAAAAAAAGATTTTATTTATTTATTTGACAGAGAGAGAGAGAGAGATCATAAGTATGCAGAGAGGCAGGCAGAGAGAGGGGGAAGCAGGCTCCCCGCTGAGCAGAGAGCCCAATGCAGGGCTTGAGCTGGGGCTCAATCCCAGGACTCTGGGATCACGACCTGAGCCGAAGGCAGAGGCTTTAACCCACTGAGCCACTCAGGCGCCCCAGAATCCTTAATCTTTATTCCCCCTTAGCAGATCGGTAGCAGTGATTTGCTGCAGCTGTGATGTGTGTGCACATGTGCACATTAAGAATATTCTCCACGAGCCTAGTGGTGGGTATTGAGGAGGGCACGTATTGCATGAAGCACTCTGTATGGTGCATGAACAATTAATCTTGTAACACTGGAAAAATAAAATAAAAATATTTGGGAAAAAAAATATCCTCCATAGGTCATATTCGAATCTTAAGGAAGGAGGGAGAGAGGAAAAGGTAAAGAGAGATCCAAAATCCTTTCCAGGTGATTCTGATCCCAGTCCACCGTCATTAATCCTTTGGGTCCCCATTCTGCAGAGAATCACTCACTAATGCAGACTAGCTTCTGACCTAACCTAAGTAATAAGTAGACAATCTCTTTCACCTCTTTCTTGCCCACATGCCTTGGTAAAAATTAAATTAAGCACTCAGTCCAAGAGATTTAGAGGAGGGACAGTAGGCAAAAAGGGAAAAGAGAAATGAGATGGATTGTTCAGGCTTCCCCTCTATGCACACACACTCCCCCCCCACACCCCCGCACACCTACCTACCTACACATACATACATATACACACTCCTGCACAAACATGTATGTGTGCACATATACACAACCTTACACACACATGCACATATACCTACCTACACATACACAATCCACAAATACATTTGTATACGCATGTGCATACACACACATACACACATATATGCACATATACACATGCATACACACATATTCTCTCATTCTCCCATCATGGGGTAAGGAACTATCATGGAGCAGTTATTTTTTTCCTCAGGATTTCCTCAAAATGTATTTGGTTTGTGGTAGATGCAGAGTTGGGATTCTAGAACCATCTCTTAAAGGGCTGGGTCTCCCTGGTGGTGTTCACGCAGGATCCATGCAGTAGTAGGATTCTTACTTCTATTTCAAAGAAGAAGAAAAGACTTTACACTGTTTTGCCAAGGAGATGTCTCACCTGTACACAGTTTGACATCTGCTTTACCTATTTCTGGTGACCCCCAGTGTTGGATAATTTCACCCCGGCTGCAAAGAACTCTCCACACCGACCCAGTTGGGTCACTACTTTCTACACAGAAGAAAGCAGAAGCCCAGAGAAAGGAAACTGGCTTGTCCAGGGCAACAGTCGCAGAGCTGAGACCAGGACAGAGGTCTCTGAGGCCTTGTGTTCATTGGTTGGTCTTCCTTGGTTTTATGGCCCTTATCCTGTCTTACATGGTACATGTTTTGTAAGCCTCACTTCTTGTTTTTACAGTTAAGTACTTTGAGCTTCCTGCTGTTTTTCCCTTGCCATATGTATGCACAGACACTCACCCCAACCATCTGGGGAAGAGAAAAGTCATATCTGGCAGAGAATGAGTATGCAGATGCATTCTTTTTATAATTATGCAAAAGAAGGTTGTTGAAGGTATGATTTATTTAGCCAGCTTCTTCAGAGCTAGGTTCCTGAACATTCTCATGTTCAGGAAATAATTTTATTTTGTAGAAAACTCTCAGGACACTCATTTTCTCAGTCTGTGCTCTCCCTTTCCAGCATGCATCCCTGACTTTAGTCGCTCCCTGAAAGCTAGTACAACACCAGCATTAATTTGACCCCCCGGCTGTATTCTTTCCCTGTTAGTTCCTGTCCTCCAGGCTGTTGCTCATGGTTATATCAAAGATGGGAGCAGCTGGAATCAGATGCCTGTGATTATTAAGATGGTAATTACTGGTCGTGCGGACACCAGCAATATTAACTAGTGCTTAAATAATTGAAAATGTTACCTATGAGGCAAGCATGGATTCAAGGTGTCAGAATAAAAGGCATTCTCCAGGATATCCTAGGCAATAGTGAAATGCTTTCATTCTCGTTTTATTCATATATTCTGGCTAAAAATGCTCTGTAGAGATAATGAACTTCCTGTGTAATCAGTTGTCTTTTTTAACGTCTCTACAAAATAGAATTATGTAATAGCATCTGGAGGAATGCTGTGTTGGGGAACAAGTCCGTTTTCTTAGATATCTCAGGTTGTTAGGAGAGAAATGCCCCATCTGCCACAGTAGCAGAAAGAATTTGATGATGCTGTATGCTTATCATGTACCTCATAGTTTAGAAAATACTTTTAAATTCATCATTTCGTTTAATGTCACTGAAAGTATGGTGGAGGAGGTAGTTTTACCCCTGTCTTACGGAGAAGTAGGTATTGGCTGAGAAAGTTTAATTAATTTGCCCAAGTTATATTATTAGAAAGTTGTGAGGTTGGGGTAGAACATGAGATTTTTTTTTTCGTGATTTCGTAACACTTTCCAAATCTGTGAGGTTGTAGAAAACTCTACAACATACCCTTGCTGTGTTTGGGAAAATATCAGAAATGCTATTTTCCCTGGTGGAATCTTTTGGGTCTACTCTTTATCAGAAGAGTAAATGGTCACAGGAAGGAAAAACTTTTTAATGGATAGATAGAATTTTCTTCGTTGGAAGAATGATTTTCTTTATTCTTAAGTTTATAACACTAAGAATATAATACTACTTTGATAACTCTTCTCGCATATAGACTATGACTTCTGCCCTATATTAGATAGTTCCAGTATTTATGTACTGAATTTATAGATCTCTTATGAACTACCCTAAATATTTTAATTAGGAAAGCTTTTCCTTGAGAACTTTGATGTAGTTTTGTGTACTTCTTTTTTATCTGTCACTGTTTTTAATTATTGTCCCCTCACCAGCACATTGCTGTGCCAACTTTCTGTGCTAATTGTGAGTAGTGCATAGCGCTAACTATAAGGCTAACTCCAACACTTTTCCATTGCCCACCATGATGCCACAGAACTGTACTTCCCTTCTAAAGAGCTAGAAGCTCATATCCAACTTCTGTAGATCAAAAGTCCCAACATGTACCCTAAGATTAGGGTGTATCTGGGGAACTTGTAGCATAAGCCCCTCTGGAGATCACAGACCTTGTAGAGAACACAAAAAGCTTCCAAGCTTAGTTCTAGCCCAGTGGGCTATTGTCAGAACGAAGGCTTGGCTCCAAGTACAGCACAGTGTCTGCTCTCCAGATTGCCGGACTCAAGTCCAAGTCCTAGAAAGAGGGGGATTCTTTGCAAAGAGCAAGAAAGATACAGAAGCACTGTTTGACCGGAACCCTTGTGGCATTCTGAGTGGACAGTGGCATTGGTGAATTGGCAGTGCTGGCACTTAGAATTTGGATTGCTTTAGGAAAGGGCACTCTCGGGCTGTGGCTCCTTCAGGGAAGGGGTTTTGTGGCATCAAGGGGGTAGCACAGGCTTTACTGCCATTGTCAGTGATTTGGGCATGAGCTTACACCCCTTCTGTATGCACACCGGTAGGCTAAGCAGCAGACATTGCTGCATAGAGTGGGCATGTGAAAGTGATGGCAGCTGAGAGCACAGTCTGGTTTTGAGAGCCTGTGAGACCAGCCCTGGAATGATGAGCTGGTCTTCCTGAGTAGTGGGAGTTTCTGTGGTTACAGGCATGGGTGTGGCCCAGACAAGGAATGCTTTTAAACAGTTTCTGGGAGTACAGTTCTTACTCAGGTGGCTGGGGAAATAAGAGAGGACACAAATGATAGGATGTGACTTATTTTGATTTATGAGAAAAGATTTGTTTTACCAAAGACATCAACAGAATTAGTAAGTTTTCAGGTATTTAAAGTGTGATTTATTTAGGGCAAAGAAATATTTTTAAAATTTTGTTTTAATTGATATATACCATTCTAGTCAATCTAACCATTCAGGATTATAAATAATATTTTTTTAGTTTCTGATAAAGATTAACTTTTTACTTAAATCCTTCATCTAGATCTCATTTACCTCGCTTGATTTTTTTCATAGCACTCCCTCCTATAATTTATTTACTTGCGTGCTTATTATTTGTGATCTCTCTTCCTAGTAGAAGGTAAGCTTAATGGGGTACGCATTTTATATGTTCTGTTTGCCAGTATATCCCAAGTGCTAGTGATGGATGGGCACTCAGCAGATACTTGCTAATTACTGAGTCAAGAATCAGTCATTTTACTGCCTATGAACTTGGAATTAATGCATGTGTTTTATTGTTTTGTGAGGAATAGGGGCCTGGAAGTTTTTTTTTTATGATACTGATTATTGGGCCGATTGAAGTATGTGGGAGGGCCTGTAGTGGAAGGCCTCTTCTGGATTTGTGATTTTCATCTGATGTCTTTGCCCTTCCCAGGCCGTTAGCTCAGAAGCAGATTCCAACCCTGTTCCCACAGACCTGGAAATAGGTCCTAATGAGATAATCACTCTTAACTCTTCCTGTCTGTCCCTTTCCTATTCTTCTTTTTTTTTTTTAATTTTACTTATTTATTTAAGAGAGAGAGAAAGAGGGAGAGACAGAAGCAGACTCTCTGCTGAACAGAGAGCCCAATGAGGCACACAGATGTGGAAATAGGTACTAATGAAGTAATAACTATTACATCTTCCTGTCTGTCCCTTCCTATTCTTGAAGACAGATTGTTTCATACCTTGGTTATTAAAAAAAAATGTACAGTTTAATTTAAATGAGAAGTGACTGGCCAGGGACAAAGGGAATGGTAGTAATATGAATCATGAACAATAATAGAAAAGTGTGTACCATTAGGTTCTGGACACTTCCTAAGAGTGGAAACACATTTCATTCTAGATGTGACTTTAAAATGTGAAGCTTGATTAGTTACTTGATTTAAAGTATTTATGAATAAGACAAAATTAATTGTTCAGGAGCATCAATGTAATTCATTTCTTTATACTAGGATTAGGAAGAAATCCCTCTCAAGATTCTCGTTAAAAGGACACTACATAGTGAATGTAATAAGTAGTGTCCTCCAGGCTTCTTTACAGGGTTACACATCACTTTCTTTCAGGCTTTTATTTCCCTTAGACCTCAGTACATAGAGTGATGATAATTCAAATTCAGAATTACAGACAGGAGATATGGTAGAGTTGAAGTTTGCCCCCCCACCTTTTACTTTGGCATAATAATGACGGCAGCTAACACTTATAGATTTTATTTTCATAGCACTGTTCTTAGTACTTTACTTATATTGACTCATTAAACCCACCCTTGCACCTGTGTTGTGAGGTAGGTAGTGTTATTAACATCATTTTACAGAATAAGGAAACTAAGGCAGAGAGGAGTTTACTTGTCCAAGGTCCAATTGCTTGTGGGCTGGGAGTTGAAACCAGACAGTTTGATTACAATATTTGCACTCTTATCCTCATATTAAATGCCTCTCTGGAACCCAAAGATAGATTTTAGAGGGTCCAAAAGAGAAACAGTTATGCTGAATATTTTCCAGAAAATTACTTATTATAGCCGACAACTTGGAAATTATTGAGAAATTATGAAAGAGATTTTGCATCCTGAAAAAACCCTGGAGTCCCCCTATTCTTCGTGGCTAATACTGGAGGCAACATCATCCCATCATCCATGACGAGGGATGTAAACCCTGGTCAGACTTGCCTGGGTTCCAGTCCTGGCTTGGCTGCTTTCTAGCTTGCTTTCTAACTTGAGGCTGGGTTCATATCCTCTGCTTGGTGGATTACTATAGCTGGTATTCCTAGCAATTTCTCTAGAGAGACCAAAAGTTTTTTTTTTCTTTTTAATGGTATGGATTAAAAAATATTCTAAGACATTAGTTTCTGAGATGTAAAGAAAATTTTCGTCATCTAGGTAGGCAAGCCCATTCTATTGTAATAGACAGTTATTGAAATCATGGGGCATACTTTTTATGCTTTCTTCATGATGGCTTTATTTTCACTAACAGTATGTAATACTGTACACTACACAGCCCATGTATGGCTAGGATATCACCAAAGGGCAATAATAGCTTCATTAGAAAATAACTTGAAATTGAACCCCAACATGATATGATCTTAGCTCTTGTGCATTGGGGAAACCTAGGACTGATAAAGGAAGGATTCTACTTCAGTCATTGTGAAATATCAAACATGATGGATTTGACAGCCTTTTTCCCCTCGAGCTCCCCCACACTATTCTGAGATTCATCCTCCTACTTCTTGAGCTCACCCAAGCCTATTGACTGAGCCAAGAAAACAGACTCTACTCTCCTCCTCTTCTTCTGACTCATGCCAAAAAGTCATGTAGCAATTCAAAACATGTCTCAAATCACAAAATGTAATGTGGAAAACTTTCTTGTCCCCGACTTTGGAATATTCTTTAGTATTTTGACGTTTGTATAATCAAGGGATATTTTAGGTTTGACTTCATTTCTTCAGAGGCTTTCCCTGACCATTTATACTAACTGCTCTTTGAAGCTATCAAATCCTACTGTTTTTATTCAATGTAGCACCCAGTTGCTATCCAGTGTTTTCTTGTTTACCTATTTGCTGTTTCGTTCCCCTAGAATATAAGGTCTATCAGAATAGGGACATTTTCTGTCTTGTTTTAAACTGTGTCTCCTAGAGGAGGGAGTGGCACATAGTGGGAGTTAATATTTTCAGATATGTGAGTATTCTGAAAATCCTCCTGCATTTTGCTTCCTCTGAATTGAGTCTTAGAGCTCTAGCTCTGATAGTCTACTTAATCAGTGTTCTCTTTCTGCTACACTGTTTCTGTTCTCTTTCACATCTGTCCACACTTGTTCTTGTTACTCACTACTCTTGTTACTCCTGAGTCCGAGTCCACTTCCATTGTTGCTACCATCTTTTTATATAATGTTGACTCATTTCAAATTTGTTGAAATTTAGGAATTTCACTTTTATTTTTCAAAAAATTAATATTTTCCACTTGATTGAATCATAACAGGGTTGTGCAAATTACGAATGACATTTCTTATATAATTTCATAGGACAGTATCTTAAGTGTTCCCCAGTGATATTAATGATTTTGTACTGTTTACAGATATTTCACAGTGTAGTTGGTATTGTGAATAGGAAGCACAACATTCCTGTCTTTATTTTCTCTCAAATTTAAATATTTCTCAAAAGTACTTAATGGTATTAGTTAAAACTAGGGCAAAAAACTCAGTGTAAAAGGTTTCCCTCTAATGATTGGAATTAAATGTACTGACCTTAAAATTTTTTGCTCAAGTCAATATCCTGTATTCTCTTTAAGTGAAAAGTTTTGATTTTAGTATTTCAAATACTTTGTATTTTCATAGTGCCTCTCATCTTGCTGCTTAGCTAGCTATTCTATAGGTAGAGGAAGAAAAAATTTTTTCCCCTCTGCCTTTCTGACTTCTAGGTCTTTGTATCTCTGTAACAAGAGACAGATTAACGAGGGTGCCTGGGTGGCTCAGCTGGTTAAACGTCTGCCTTAACTAATCTCCACTTCGGATCGAGCCCCACATCGGACTCCTTGCTAAGCAGGGAGCCTGCTTCTCCTTGTCCATCTCTCTGCTGCTCACTCTGCTTGTGCACTCTCTCTCTGTCAAATAAATAAATAAAATCTATTTAAAAAAGATTAACAATATAAGAGCATATACATGTATTGGATATAAGTTTTACATGACATGGGAGCCTTCATAAGAAAATGAAGACTCAAAGAAGTGATTAAATCTGGATATTTTTTATGCTAGGTTTGACGAAAAGAGACAATTCTTGGAAAAATGTGCTAGGATAAAACATGGTATGAACTAAGTGTAGTAATGTGGGAGAAATAGCAAAGCCTGTTTGTTCAGGCTCCTCTAGGCATCTCGGAGATAAGGATGTTCCTTTC
>JAQQSY010001488.1:0-14339 GCA_028646535.1 Procyon lotor | reverse complement strand
ATGTAAATATATATGTTACATATGTATGTAGTATCTTGGAGAGAAATTATGTAGTCAGGACATTGAATCCTTTCCTAGAAAAAAAAGATATGTTTCCATTTACTCAAGACAGGTGTGTTTTCAAGTTTAACTTATATGCATTTTGTACATTTGCACTTTCCTTATATCTTCTGGTTGATTATTTGTATATATGAAGGTCACCGATTTTGTGTATTAAATTTATATACTTCTACTTTGTTGTTTGACTTAGTTTCTTATTAATAATTGCTTGGATTTTCCAGATTTACAGTCATATGATCTGCAAATAGGGAGTTCTACTTTCTTCTCTTACAATGCTTAATCTTCTATTTGATTTTGCTTTACTAATACCCCCAATGTTAAAGAATACTGAGACAATGGAACTCTTTCCTTGCCTTGTTCCTCATCCTGGTAGGCATGCCTCTTGTCAGAAGTTTCCCATCATCCGGGCGCCTGGGTGGCTCAGTCGTTAAGCATCTGCCTTCAGCTCAGGTCATGATCTCAGGATCCTGGGATCAAGCCCTGCATCGGGCTCCCTGCTCCACGGGAAGCCTGCTTCTCCCACTACCATTCCCTCTGCTTGTGCTCCCTCTCTCTCTGTGTTTCTCTCTGTCAAATAAATAAAATCTTTAAAAAAAAAAAAAAAAATGAGGGATAATTGTCAAATTTTATCAGAGGTCTTTTTAGCTTCTATGGTAACAATATGACTTTTCTTAAATTATTAATAGAGTGAAATATACTAAATTAATGTTAAACCATCCTTATAATTTTAGAATAAATCTCTCTTGCCTCATATTGTATTATTTTCATATAATGTTGATATCTTTTACTAATATTTATAAACCACTGTCTTATGATTTTAAAATCCTGTTTCAAGATAAATTTCTCTTTATTATGTCTTATTTTGTATTTGTATGCTTTCTCCTTTTTTCCCTCTTGACTAGTTAAGCTAGAGAATGTGGGATTAATTTTACTTTATGAAACTTATAGCAGATTTTGATGACCTCATAGATGGTCAGATATACTGAGTGCTTCATGTACACTTGAGAAGAAGGTATGTTCTTTTTTTTTTATATGTACCAATAAGATCGACCTTATTGATTACATTATGTAGGTTATATATATATATATATATATATATATATGTTTACTTAAATTTTTTTCCTTTTTCCTTTTTTTAAAGTGAGAGTGAAGTATTAAGCTTCCCTGTTACTGCTGTAGTTCTGTTTTTTTTCTTGTGTTTTCTGTAATTTATACTTTGTTAAGGAATTTACTGTATTTTATGGTGAATATGTGTTTGTAGCCATTACTTCTTCACTGTGAATTGGATCCTTTAGCATTATGAAGTAAACTTTTTGTCTAATTTAATATTTCCAAGTAATGGAATGCCAGTATTTCTTATTTACTTGCATTTACTTGATCTAGCTTTTCTGAATCAGTTTGTTTTAAGTGGATCGGTTTATTTAACAGTTGGGTTTTGCTGCATGAGCCAGTATGAAATGTTTTTTAATAGGTAAGTTAAGTTCATTTTTATTTATTGATATAAACATTATATAAGTAATGTATACTTACTGTGTGTTATGTATTTGTTGCATTTCTTTTTCTATGTTGTCTATATATTTTATGTTCCTTATCTTAATACTTTTAATATTATATAGTATATATAAAATATGTATTTTACATGTTTTGTGTTTGTTTTTGTTCTTAGGTTATCTTTGTGCTAATACCTTCATTAATGACCATTTCCTTATTTAGATTTTTTCCCCTTTCTTTTCTATTATTTTCTTGCTGATCCTTTTTGCCTTGCTCTTTATTTTTAAATTATTTCATTTTAATTTTTGCATATGTCCCATATTCTCAGTCTAATGTGTCACTCCTTGGATGTCTTCCAATTTTGTCTTTATTTTGTTGGTGATTTTTTTCCTTTATTTTCAGTTTTGTTCTTGCGTTCAGTCAACTCTCATTTTACATCTTCTTGGTTTTTTTTTTTTTAAGATTTTATTTATTTATTTGACAGAGAGAGAGAGAGAGAGATCTTAAGTAGGCAGAGAGGCAGGCAGAGAGAGAGGGGGAAGCAGGCTCCCAGCCAAACAGAGAGCCTGATGGGGGGCTGGATCCCAGGACCCTGAGATCATGACCTGAGCCGAAGGCAGAGGCTTTAACCCACTGAGCCACCCAGGTGCCCCTATCTTCTTGTTTTTATGTTAATTTTTATTTTGAACTTTTAAATATATTCTTTGAGTTTTTTTCATATCACCAAATACTTGTGTAAGGATATTTAATTTAAATGACATATTTTTCTGTGCTTTGTGGTTGTTTTTTGGGGAATAATTTTTGTCATCTGAAATGTTTCGCTTTTCATTTTTTGGTTTTCTAATACAAGACCTTTAGTATGGATGGTGTCTTCCTTTTCCTGTTTATTTCGGGATATCTTACATTTTCCTATACCAACAATAACAATTGTAAGGAGAAAAGGAAGTTTGGTGGGTTTTTTAGATTTCTTAGTGGAAGAGTCCCCTCTTTTGCTTGTATGATGAAGTGCAGGTTCTTTAATTACTGTCTACATTTTTTTGTGGGCAGAGGAGAGAGGATAATGATGTCTTTTGATGTTTCTATTTTCTTTTGTTTTTGTAAAATCTTTATTTTTTACTATTCATTTTCTTCTTTCTCTTTAGCCCCCAAATCCATCGGGATCCAAAGCCATTCTTCCTTCCAAGTCTTTTTACTCTTCTGGAGAAGGGGTACAACTCCCAATATGATTGCATCCACTTTCAAGGCCCTCCCTTTCAATTCCCCATAACCAGAACTCTGAACATCCAGATACCAGGTTTATTTTCCATCAAAAGATAGTGGGACTCTATCTTTTGGAAGATGATTATATCTGTATTGTACATCTCAAGTGCCCACTTGCTTCTCTGCAGGGAATTCCAGAGGTAGTTCTTCTGGTTTCCTAATGTTTACCTTAGTCACACGTAAGTTGAAATATTATTTTGTTTTACTCATTTTGTAGGCATGAGTTATTGGCAGTTTTATTCATTGTCTCTGATATGTATGGTATTCAGAAGATATATGGAGATTCTAAATTCAGTGGCCCCATTGTCCTGTGGGATTCCAAAATCAGATTATATTGTTTTTGAACAATTATAATTATTAATGAGGTCTTTCTTTTTTGAACTATAATTTCTTTCCTTATAATTTCTTTTTTTTTTTTTTTAAGATTTTTATTTATTTATTTGAGAGAGAGAGAAAGCGAGAGCATGAGAGGAGCAAAGGTCAGAGAGAGAAGCAGACTCCCCGTGGAGCTGGGAGCCCGATGTGGGACTCGATCCCGGGACTCCAGGATCATGACCTGGGCAAAAGGCAGTTGCTCAACCAACTGAGCCACCCAGGTGCCCCACCTTATAATTTCTATGTATCAATCCTGGTTATATCTTTTGAGACAACATAGAATAAATCAAATTTCTCTTTCGTGTTCTAGCAAAAGCTGTTCCCCAGCCCATAAAAATCTTTCCTATGAAATAATCATCTTTCAGCCCTTCAACCATTACTCAGGAGTTGGAGCTTCAAGTCACCCTCCCCTCATTTGATCACTTTCTTCATCAAAGGTGCAAACTTCTCAGGTTCATAGTTTTCTATAATATATTCACTAGTATAACTTGAGGACATTATTACCATTGGAAGAAGCTAACAGTCCATTTCAAAAGTTCACTCTTAGAACAATTTACTTTTCTTTGTCCAAATACAATGACTTACATAAAGAAATAAAGGAAAATTGAAAATGGGAACAAAACATGCTTTTAAATTTTGCTTTTGACAAAGGACAATTATCAATTGGCTCATCCACAAACACAGGAAGTATTTGTTCTGACTGGAAGAACAGTTAATGTGTCTAAATATTTCTAACAAATGTAGCAAATAAAATGTAAAATAGCCTGAATGAATATGAATATTTATGAATCTTAATTAAGAATCCGGTTGCTGTAAAGTGAATGCTAATGAATTAAGAGAGCGCTGCTTTGCTTGTTCTCATTTATGTGGCACCAACAGGGTTATGCCTTTTTATGCAATGATACAGGTAAATCCTGGGGTTGCTAAAATTTTTAGTACAGAGCACAGTACTCTTAGAGGGTTCGAATAGAAAGATAGGAGAATGTGGTGAAGTGGAGTGGGCCAGTGAAGTTGAGAAGGTAGAGGGAGCACAGCGTTGATAATTTTCCTAGCAACTTCTGTGGTAGCTATTGGTGAAAATAAAAAATGGGACTTAACAGAGCTAAATGATACATTTCCATACATCACTTCACCACCATTACTTCCATGTGTTCTCATATTTTTATTGAAGAGCAAAGAAATAAAACTGAAGATTTGGGTACAGAAAAAAATATATAAACTTAAGCCTACAGGATGAAGTTTAAGCAAAAAAACCAAAACAAACAAACCAAAAACAAAAAAATAGCTACTACCCTACTAATTTGGGACCATAGGAGCAAAATCACTACTAAATATCAAATAACACTACTGCTTACTTTACAAATCAAGGTAATAATAAAGAAAATACCTTATATTTGTGCATGATTTTCTAGTGTATCTACCACACTCCTCATATTATCTCACTAAGTTGGTAGAGAAACTGCATATACACAAGGCAAGATTCATCAAGATTAAGTGATTTGTCCCCCAGATAGTAAGTGACAGACCCCCAGATAGTAAGTGACAGAGCCAGTACTAACACTCAGGTATTCAGTAGTCAATGGAACACAGCATATTGAGAAAGTGTAATGTAACTCATTGTTATCCTCAATACTCAAAAACTTCTTGAGCTAGGTTAACAAAAATTTAAGTATGTGCAACACATACATGCTTGTGTGTACAAGTGCTCATACATATATGTATGTGAATACATAATACAGGTATCCATACCCATGAACATGTGATATATTTAACTACACAGCTTCCACTAAAATGTAAGCTCTGAAAGGGTAAGGATTTTAGTTTCTTTTAGTCATTGTCCTGTCTCCAACACCCAAAACAGTCACTAGTACATGATGTGTGATCAATTAACATTTTTTTTTTAAAGATTTTATTTATTTGACAGAAACACAGCGAGAGAGGGAACACAAGCAGAGGGAATGGTAGTGGGAGAAGCAGGCTTCCCGTGGAGCAGAGAGCCCGATGTGCGGCTCGATCCCAGGACTCTGGGATCATGACCTGAGCCGAAGGCAGACGCTTAACGACTGAGCCACCCAGGCGCCCCCAATTAACATTTTTTAAATGCAAGAATAATCCACTGTTAATAATTATAGTCATTTTGCAAAGGATGTTTATATTTGCTACATTATTTAAGAGTAGTCTTTCTTAAATAAAACTAAAGCATGTAACCTGTGGGACAGGTTAGGCATACATAAATTCAGTAGTGCATATGTGTGCTGAACAATAGGGAGGGATGGAGGGAACAAATAGGCACTTAACATTCATGAGACATGAAATATTCAAGACAGCTATATACCTAAATTGGCAACCTATTATTGACATCCAATCTGGCCACATGTGTCCTTTGCTGGGGCTGTTCAAGGGGTTATTAGCAAGCTCTTGACCAGGGATATTTGCTCCTACATCTCTAATTGATCAAGTATGTGCAGGCTCCAGGTACCTGCCATCTGCTGAGTCGCCTTTCTCACCTTTAACTCTGGTCCTTATAACTGCATTGTAAGCAGAGTAGGCTGATGTAACAGAGAATGAAAGGGGAAGAACAAGCCAGCAAGTGAGAGGGGAGGGAGGGGAAGAAAAACATGTTGAGGGGGAGAGAGAAAAAAACATACGAACATTGTATAACACAGGATTTTCCCACTTGAACCCTATTCTACATATATTAACCAACTTTATTTCTTTCTCCTTGCTTCTTTTTTTTAAAAAATTTTAATTCCAGTGTAGTTAACATACAGTGTTCTATTAGTTTTTGGTGTACAGTATAGTAATTCAACGGCTCCATATATCACTCACTGCTTATCAAGGTAAGTATATTCTTAATTCCCTTCACCTATTTGATCCATCCCACCGCCCCCTCCCTGGTAACCATTTTTTTGTTCTCTATAGTTAAGAGTCTGTTTTTTTGGTTTGTCTCTCTCTTTTCCCTCCCTTTGTTCACTGCTCTGTTTCTTAAATTCTACATATAAGTGAAATCAGATGGTATTTGTCTTTCTCTGGCTGGCTTATTTTGCTTGGCATTATGCTCTCTAGTTCCATCCATATCGTTGCAGATGGTAGGATTTGTTATTTTTTATGGCTTAATAATATTCTGTTGTATTTATGTATATCATACATTTATCCATTCATCTACTAATGGACACTTGAACTGCTTCCATAGTTTGGCTATTGTAAGTAATGTTGCAATAAACAGGAGTGCACGTATCCTTTCAAATTAGGGGTTTTATATTTTTTGGATAAATACCTGGTAGTACAATTACTAGATCATAGGGTAGTTCTATTTTTAATTTTTTGAGGAGGCTCCTCAGTGTCTGCACATATTCCACAGTGTCTGCAATAGTTTACATTCCCACGAACAATGCATGAGAGTTCCTTTTTTGGCACATCCTCACCAACACTCATTGTTTCTTGGATTTTTCTATTTTAGCCATTCTGACAGGTACAAGGTGATATCTCATTGTTGTTTTGATTTGCATTTCCCTGATGATGACTGTGGTTGAGTATCTTTTCATGTGTCTGTTGGCCATCTGTGTCTTCCTTGGAAAAATGTTTATTCATATCTTCTGTCCATTTCTTAACTAGATTGTTTATTTTTTGGCTTTTACAAGTTCTTTATATATTTTGAATACTAACCCTTTAACAGATATGTCCTTTGCACATATCTTATCCCATTCTGTAGGTTGCCTTTAGTTTTGTTGATTATTTCCTTCACTGAGCAGATGCTTTTTATTTTGATGAAGTGCCAATAGTTTATTTTTGCTTTTGTTTCCTTACCTTAGGAGACATATCTTGAAAGTAATTTCTTTGGGTAATGTCAAAGAGATTGTTGCCTGTGTTCTCTTCTCGGATTTTTATGGTTTCAGGTTTCACAGTTATGTCTTTAATCCATTTTGAATTTATTTTTGTGCTTGGTGTAAGAAAGTGGTCTAGTTTCGTATCTCTGCATGTTGCTGTCCAGTTTTCCCAGCGCTATTTCTTAAAGAGACTATCTTTTTTCCATTGGATATTCTTTCCTTCTTTGTCAAAGATTAATTGACCGCATAGTTGTGGGTTCATTTCTGGGTTTTCTATTCTATTCTGTTATCTATGTGCCTATTTTTGTACCAGTACCAAAGTGTTTTGATCACTACATCTTTGAAATATAATTTGAAGTCTGGAACTGTGATACCTCCAACTTTGCTTTTCATTTTCCAGATTGCTTTATCTGTGTCTTTTGTGGTTCCAAGAAGATTTTAGGACTGCTTGTTTTAGTTCTGTGAAAAATGCTGTTGGTAGTTTGATAAGGATTACTTTAAATTTGTCCCTTTTACAATTGCACCCAAAACAATAAGATACTTAGGAATAAATCTAACCAAAGAGGTGAAAGACTTGCAGTCTGAAAACTATAAAACACTGATGAAAGAAATTGAAGATGACACAAAAAATTGGAAAGACATTCCATGCTAATGGATTGGAAGAACAAATATTGTTAAAATGTCTATACTACCAAAACATCTAGTATATTTTTAATTTCATTTATTGTGCTTTTCATTTCTGACTGGTTCTTTTTATGTTTTCTTTCTCTTTGTTAAGGGTCTCACTGATGTCTCCACTTTTTTCTAAAGTCCAGTGAATATCTTTATGACCATTACTTTAAGTTCTCTATTGGGCATATTACTTATATCTGTTTCCCTTGGATCTCTTGCTGTCCTTTTGTCCTGTTCTTTCATTTGGGACATAATCCTATGTGTTCTCATTTTGTCTAACACTCTATGTCTGTCTGTCTGTGTTAGCTACATTTTCTGAATGTAGATGAAGAATGTAGATTTCTGAATGTAGAATGAAGAAATCTACATTTCTTAAAAAGTAATGACCTTATAAAGAAGAGTGCCTTGCAGAGCAATGTCCTCTGTTCAGTATAACCTAACACTTTAGCTAAAGCTATGTATGTTGTTTGCACCCAGCTATTGTGTCCTGGCTGCTTTTTCTTTCATCTCAGTTGTCTTTAGAGGATCTCTTTGCCTGTTGTGGTAGTGTCTGGTCCTCAACCAGGGCAGGGTGGGTAATTTTAGCAAGGTGCACCTTGGGCTTCCACAAGGCTTGCCACTGCCACCACCGCCAGTGAGACAGAGGCTCTGGAAAACATGGGTCAGGAGAGGCAGGGATGGCAAGGTTTGCAACAGTCTTCTGGGGGAGAGTACCCACAGAGGCTGGATTGAGGCAAGGGTTACTAGGATCAGCCAAAGTGCAGGGGAGGCAAGCTTGGTGTAAGCCAGCTAGGTAGTGAATGTGGGTGCTCTGCTGGTTCCTGCAGGTGGCCATTATGCTGAGGAGTTGAGAGGCAGATGGCATCTGCCAGCTTCTTTGTTCCTGGATAAGTCCCTCCATGCCTCTTTGGGACATGTTCTGAGATGCAGAGTTAACTCTCCCTCCCATATGCCCCTAGTGTTTTGCCAACTGTTCTCTGCTTTAAGTCCACAGGCTCTTTGTTGTCCCAGCTGGGGCCAGGGAATCAGCTGCCTGTAGCCCTCTGGGCTCTCCCAGAGCTGAGCTCTCTGATTTTTACAAGTTCAGTCTTTAAGTTGCACTGGTTGTTAGAACTCAAGAAATTCAGCTTCTCTAGTTTTGTAAGCCAAATGTTGTGGGGATTACTCTTCCTCCTGTGGGCTCCTTGGTGTGATATTTTGTTTCTTACCCTTTTCCACACCTTCGACTCCCTTTCCCCACCTTGTGGATGGCCATAGTTTCACTCCCCACCATGTATCTGCCCTTCCTATGTGGGCATGTGGCTTCTTCCCTGCCTTTGGTTGTGGAGTTTGTCCTGCTAGTCTTCAGGTCATTTTCTGTGTTATTTACACTGATGTGAGTATTCTCTAGTTTTATCTGTGGGACGGGATGAGCTTAAGTTCCTCTTACTCTCCCATCTTGGTTCCTTGGTTTTGCTTTATCAGACTCAAACATAGTTGAGAGAGACAGAATTAAACTGCTTGACTTTAAAATATTAAAAATATTTAAGGGAGTATTTAAAATGTGCTATTATTTTTCAAAAGAGGGAAATTCAAAATTTTTTTTTCAAAAATTTTTTGAGAACATGAATGCTGTTAATATATTTTTATTATGAGAAATGGAAGCAATAGAAAAATATTCTATAATGAATGTCATGAAATCCCCTTTTTCTTTCCATTTCATTGGTGTGAAACATGTAATATGAGTTTCAAACTAAGATGTTTAGTCATTGGAGCTTTGTAACCATTCTCCCCATAGCAACAACCCCTGAACCTAGCACCAGATCATCTAAACGTAATGTATCATCCACATCTAGCCAATCCTTCTATTCTGAATTTTGAGTAAAACAATTTAGTTATTTGAACACCAGCTGGTAGCCTATTTTGTATACTGCAAGTAATAGAAGGTTTTATAGCCTACTTATGTTGCCTTTTCTCACTGTACTTACAAAGACAGGATGTTACTTTATATTTTAATCACTTCATAATCATTGATTGTGACAAATAATGTTTGTCTGAAGTGGAAGACGGATGTCCAAAAGAGAGACACCAGAGATTAATTTTATTTAAAAGTATATTTTCAGCTGAAAGCTAAAATGTAGACACTAACTTAGTATGAAATTGATTGTGTGTGTGTGTGTTGCATATGTTTGTGTTTCTTCAGTTGTAGAGAAATTCTAGAGAAAGTAGGCAAGGCTACCTTACCTAGATGAAAGAGAGTTTGCAAATTTGAAAAAAATTTTGTATATAAAAGGGCTTTTAGACATTTTATGCTACCCCCTCCATCCCCAGAGTAGAAATAATCACAGGGAATGCGGGACAAGTCAGGTTGGAGAAGAATTTCAAAATGGAAAATAAAGTAGGTAAACGGGTGAATATCATAGGGTCAATGTCTTTTCATATGCCTTTCTTTTTCTGTGTAACCCTCTACTTATGAATAGTTTTGCTTCCGCCACAGTTCATATTGTATTCTAAATTTGACACCATATAGGAATGAAAAGGATTTTTACTTGATTTGGTCTCAAAGGAAAAGCATTTCAGTCATAAAATATGGAATACTTGTATTTAGAACATTTAAACTAGCATGATACAAAGATTTCTGTTACTAGCCAAGATGGAGAGTAAATTGGAGAGACAAGATTTACTTTCCTGTCTAAGTAACAAAACACTGAATAAAATATATGACAGAACACTTTTCAAGACATCGAACATTAGCAATGAAGGATAGTGATTCCCTTCACTATATAAACAAATGAGATGAGATCTATAATTTCCCCAATCTTATTGGCTGCAGATTTCCCTGGCCATAAGGGAGAGAGAACATAGACAAAGCCTGGTGGTCTCTCTGAGTGGAGAAGATAAAGAAGGGAAACTGGAAAGGCCAACCAAGCCAGAGTTCATAGGAAGAGTATCACAGAGGAGTGAGTTATGCAGAGAGAGGGAAGAAAATCTCTGGAGAGTCCTCTATGTGTTTTCAGCTCTGTACTGATCAGTCCATGAAGATGAAGAAACTGCTTGAGGTTGGAGAAAGAACCATCAGAAAGGATTAGAGGTAACATTTCCCAGGGCTTACAGAAGATGTCAGCCAATATGGGAAACTTCATAATTCTGGAATCAGGGTAGAGTTCTCAGATCAAAATCAACCTAAATCAACCCTGAACTAAATGCCATTTTGGCTTCTCCTCACAAAATTAATAAGCAAGACCTTACTGTTTCTAAGTAACGTAATAGCACTCCAGAAGAAATCTCAAGAATATTTACAGAAATGCAAAAATACAGAGCATCCGGCAAGATAAAATTCATAATGTCTAGTATCCAATCAAAAATTATCAGCATGCAAAGAAGCAAAGTATTATCCATATGAAGGTGAAAAATAATCTATTAAAACAACCCAGATTTGGCACAGAAGACAGAATTAGTAAGCCAGGACAATAAACAATTACTATAATTACACTCCCTATTTCAAGAAGCTGGAAATATTGTGCATGTTAAGTAAAGACAAAAAAAAAATGTTAAAAAGACCTAAATTGGACTTTCAGGGATGAAAACTACAGTGTGTGAAATGAAAGGTATAATAGGCAGGATTCATGATAGATTAGACATTGCAGAAGTAATTACAGAACTTGAAGACACAGCAATTGAAACTATCCAAATAAAATAGAGAAAAATTATTGAAAAAATCCCATAGAGCATTAGTGGTTAATACTTCTTGTGGTGCAGCTCTATGGAAGAGGTAAGATGAATCCTTTTAGTTTTTGCCTGCTTCCAAGTGTGTTTATCTTGACTTAATTTTTAAAGAACATTTTTCCCGGATATATAATTCTAGATTAACAGTTTTTCTTTTTTCTCTAAGAATGTTAAGATGCCACTCCATTGCTCACCACCTTCATTTTTTTCTGATAAGAGGTCAGCCATCACTCTCATCATTGTTCACTGTATGCAATATTTCTTTTCTTCCCCAGATTTCAGGGTTTTATCTTTACTCTCTATAAATTTCAGCAGTATGATTATGATAAGCCTAGGTGTGGTTTTCTTTGTATTTACTTTTCTTGAGTTTCTTTGAACTTCTCAGGTCCGTATGTTGACATCCTCCCATCAATTTTGGAAAATTGTCACTCCTTACCTCTTCTGATATTACTTCTCTGTTTTTGTTGTTGTTGTTTTTGTTGTGGGACTCCAGATACACAAATGTTAGCCCATTTGATACTGTTTCACAGTTGTTGGATGTTCTTATCACCCTTCTTTTAAAAATGTTTTCTCTTTGTGTCTTAAATTGGGTAATTTCAGTTTCAGTTTTCAATCCAAATTCACTGATTGATGTAATTATGTTCAGTATGCTAATAAGCCCATCAAAATAATTTTCATCTTATATTTTATTTTTCATTTTTGGATTACCATCTGGATCCTTTTTATAGTTTTCATCCTTATTCTATGATTCCCCATTTGTTCACACATGCTCTCCACCTTTTCCATGAGGTTTCTTTATATATTTATTATTGTTATTTTAAGTCCCTCTCTGATAATTCTAGCACTTGGACTGTCTTTGGACCAGATTTTAATTGACTCTTGTCTCTTTTGAGAACAAGTCTTTTTTTTTTTTCTGTGATTGATGGTTTGATATTGATAATAGTACATTAGAAACTGAAGCAAATAATATTTACCCTCAACAAAGTGCACGATCCTTTTGTCAGACCACTAAAAGGAGGAGATGAAATTTAAGGAGATGAGTTAATCTCATCTATAATTGAGTTGAATTTGGGGTTGTCTATTCTTTAGTTGGATTTACTTCATGGCAGGCTTCAAATAATTTGTGCAAGGGATCAGAATTTTCTTTTTAACCAGACTTGGGTCCTGAGTGTCTAGAGGATTTGTTTCCATTTTGCTTTGCTTTCAGCCTTCCGTAGATCCTCATTGTCTGCATCTCAGAGAGGTGTGTCTCAGCGTTCTTGGCTCTACCCCAGCCAAAATCGGTCATTGTGTAGTACTAATTGAAGACCCCAAGTACCTAACGAGTTCAGTTCATTTCTCCTTTGCTGCTTCCAGACTTCAATAAACCCTCTATACTTACACTTCAGAGGAGAGTCTCTTTCAGCTTTCCTGCCCCTCTCCAATGATAAGTTATCACTGCCTCTTACTCAGTGTTGGGCACTGAGAACTTAGAGAACTTGTCTCAGTTCTCCTTTCCCTCAGAGTTCAAGAGGTCCTGTATACTGTACCTCGGAGGAGCAGATCTCAGCATTCCTTCTCTTCTTCCACTGAAGTTAGGTGCCTACTGCCTTTTATCACTGTAAAGCCCTAGTGCTTGAAAGTTTCTCTTAGCATTCTTATCCTAGCCCCAGGATTTCTCATGACTACTCTGTGAAAGCCTATGAGAAAATATTGGTAGGTGGGCATGCTCTATGTCCTAAGGATTCTCAACCATCAGGACAGCCCACAGTTGGTGTACAAATTTTTTTTTTAGAAGTTCAGCAGTTTTCCTCTTACCTATTTCTCTGACAGCTTTCTTCTTTTCCACTGTTTCACCAAGGATGAAAGAAACTGTTGGATCTCTTCACTGCAGAGAGAGGTCTATAACTTTCTAGGTTTTATTCCTTAGGTATTTTCCACCATATTTAGCTCTCTGATGAATTTTTAATAAAGTTTGATTTTATTGGTTATCTGACTTGTTATTGTTACGGTAAGAATGGCATTCTTTTGTAACTTTCTACATTCTAAGCAGAAGCTGATACCTGGCATTTACATATACATAATTATATATATATATTATATATAATATATATACATATAAACATATATGTACATAACAAAAGTTATTGTTATTGACAAAATATATTTTAGAATTCCTCTTTCAGAATTTCTTAAAATCGTTCATCATAGTCCTTTGAATACCCTCAGTAATACAAAATCTGTTGCTCTAAAAATCATATCTGCTCTAAAATAAAAATGACATTCAAAATTAAGTTCATAAATAATGCTACAATGAAATTTAGCAATGTTTTTAGTAAAAACAATGTAATGATAGAATAATTAGACTGTCTTATGTCTCTTTTAAATAACTTTGAAGGCAATTTTATACAAGCAGTTCAAAACTGGTTTTGAATGATAACAGCATCATTGAAATATGAAAACTGTTTCTAATGATGGCTGCTTAATTTTAGGATAATAATTTAAATCAAGTATTGAGGAACATGTAATTTTAAATTCATTTTATTGCTCATATGTCTAGCCTTGAACCTGTTTTTAAAATTACTTTGAAATATTTCAAACTTTAGTTCTTGTACTCTGAATAATGCAATTCAGTGGAAAGTATATAGCTTACCATTTTATGGTTTTCTTTTTAAATACAAATATAGGTTAATTTTAAGTTTAATCATAACACATCTTTAGTTTGTTTACATCTAATTTCAAATGAAGTGTTTTATTTTTTAAAAAAATTTTTTATTAACATATAATATATTATTTGCCCAGAGTACATGTCTATACTTGTATGTACTGTACTGTACTGTCATCAGGCTTACACATGTCACAGCACTTACCATAGCACAAAGCCTCCCCAATGTCCATAACCCAGCTATCCTATCAAAGGGAAGATAGATAAATTTCATTCATGAAAACAAAAGTGGAGATGGAGTAACA
>JAQQSY010001486.1:0-14340 GCA_028646535.1 Procyon lotor | reverse complement strand
GAGTCAAACCTTCCCAAACGTAATTTTCCAGTTTGTTATGACTCTGTTTGACAAACTAGAGTTTGTCTCTAGTTAGTAACAAAACCCAGAAATTTAGTAAAATTAGTACCTTTATATAGACTCGTAAAAGATGTTAGGAGGTGTCAGTCTTGTGGCGGAATTTCAAGGGCTTTGGAAACCCATGAAAATCTCAGCCATTCTGTTGGCTTCATCCCATTCTGATTTCTTTGAAATGTGAAAGCTTTGGAAGAAGTTTTTAATTCATTCAGGTTTCATCAGGTCGTTTACCATTCTGAGTAAATGCAAGCCAGGGAGGTAGGACTTAATGGGGGAAGAAAGAGGAAAGCTTACCCATAGGGGCATTTCTGGGAAGTGAGAATGAGGTGTCCCCAGAGAGAAATCACAGTGAATCAGTTTCACCTCCCTCGTGAATGAGGACAAGCAGATCTTGGTAACAACACTAACAGCTGAGAAGTTTGCTTTATTGTGAAAATTATTAACAAAAAAGATGAACACACATTTCTAACAGCCTATAAGTGGCAGATAAATGCTTTGTTATTTGGAATGTAGTTTATTACTAAGAAGTTTTGCAGATCGTTCAAAGATTTCCACCGTTCCTGCATGGATGGCTAGTTCACCCTCTGATTAACGTCGTTGGGTCACACTCTCCAGTATTGGCTTGGCCACAGCCTTCGTTGGAGGAATATTCTACAATCTCTTGTGCTAATGAGCTACAGATCTGACAAGTTACCTTTTATTTCATCTCAGTTGTTACATAGCAACAATGTCTTCAGTGTTGCCCACTATAGAGTTTTGAGTCCTATTCCGGGTAACCTCAGACTGTAGTAATTAATTTGAATCTTGAATGACGCTTTATTGTTGGGACGTGGCTTGCAAGCGGGAATCGGCCATTCTAAGGCGATAGAAGGAAGTGAAGCTATTGCTGAGTCTAAATTACTGGAATTTGGACAGTACCAGGAGGGGAACAAAACTTCTGCAGGAGGGCAGAGGGAATGTGAGGGGACAAGTGTGTCATCATCTGGCTTCTGTCTCATAGGTTTAAAAACTCAGTGACTCCAGCGAAGTGACTCTGAAATTTCCTGTTTTTCTCTCATGAGGGCCAAGTCGGGGCTTCAACACACAGTGGGAGGAGCAGGAGTCCTTGTGATCTACAGTATTAAAGTCGTAGAATGTTTTACCTGAAGTGGACACACTTGAAAATGGCCAAAGGAGTCTGGGAGCTAAACACAGAAGCCAGCCAGAATCTCTGAAGACCGATGCTTCCTGGAGTCTGAGGAGGCCGAGGGTGATTACAGGAACAGGGATCAGTTAAGGGGGGGCCAGTCTGATTTGGGGTTCTCAGTTCCTACCATCCAGTCAAAAAGGGGAAAAGGCTGAAATAACATCAATCAACCCTTGAGTACAGCTTTACAGGTCACAAAGCAATTTCCCATGTAACCCAAACCCTCCAATTAGGTAGTGCTTTATTATTTGTTATCCACAGTTTATGGGTGAAAATCTGAAATTCAGAGGTTAGATATCTGCATATAATTACTTCATTTAGTGTCAGAACTATGGCCAGGCCCCGAGACTCGTTTAATGTTCTTTCCACAATACTAAATACTTTTCTCTGTAGAGCGATGAGCTCGTTCAGAGTGAAGCAAACTAAGTTACAGGAAGTATAATCTCTGTGTATTAGTGATAAGATTTATATTAGTAAATTGAATAAACATCAAAGTCAGAGGCCCTGTGTTTCAATAAAGAAATATTTGCTAGATTGGGGCGCCTGGGTGGCTCAGTGGGTTAAAGCCTCTGCCTTCGGCTCAGGTCATGATCTCAGGGTCCTGGGATGGAGCCCTGCATCAGGCTCTCTGCTCAGCAGGGAGCCTGCTTCCCCCTCTCTCTCTGCCTGCCTCTCTGCCTACTTGTGATCTCTCTCTCTCTGTCAAATAAATAATATCTTAAAAAAAAGAAAAGAAATATTTTCTAGAGAGAGAGAGTGCGAGAGGGAGCGACCGCTGCATATCCATTCCGTCTCCTCAGGTCCCCTGTATATTACACTGGGTTTTGTCTGCCATCTAGTGGAATATTGAAAAACCACATGTAAAAACTAAGGACTCATTCTCTGAGGTAGAATGTCGAGTCTTTTTGGTTTTTAAATGTAATCAAAGTCTTTATCTTTACCTGACACTTGTAAAGGACTATTATGTGCAGACTATTTCTTATCTGTCATTATTGTAGGGTTACCTGAAATTAGTAGGGTTCTGTCATCTTGAATTTTTTGTACAGTCTAGTTTTTGGTTACTTGACCTTGGATAGTAATATCTCCATCTTCATTTACTCCTCCACAAAATGAGGTTAAAATCTTTTTCAACTATAAAACTCTGTGGCACTATACTAAATCTTGACTTAACAGTAAAAATCACATTTTTAATTGATACTCTTCCCCAAGTTTCATACATTATTACTCAGATTATTCATATGTATTAGTTATTAGAAGACCAGAATTATGTGGAAAATCAGTAAATGAGGTCTTAAAAGATGATTAAACTAAGTCCTATCTATTGTGGGAAAGAGGATAAAAAATGCCCGTGAGAGAATCATTGAATCTACATAAAATAATCTATATCGATAGAATATTTTTAAATTTTGTTGAATCACCACCTAAAACCTCATTTAATCTTCACAAGAACCCTGGGAGGCCCTCGAGCAAGTACTGTCTGCCGGAGAGCAGACAGAAACAGAAATACTTAGGTCATCAATATCACATAGGCTGGCAATTATAGATAATGCATTAAAACTCAAGTCTGTGTCACTGTGTGCAAAGAAGCAGTGTTAGGATCTCACATGGAGCTTATGAGAAACGCGGCGTCTCAGAGCCCAGCCCAGAACTATGCAACCAGAGTCTGTGTTCTAACAAGATTCCCAGAAGATCTGATGCCCATTGAAGTTTCAGAAGCACCAATAGCTCATGAACCATTGATAGACCAAGATGTCTTTCCAGGATATTTAAGGTAGCCACGTGGCCTTTGAGGAGTGTTTTAAATCAGTTTTCATCTGAGCAAAAGCCTTAAATATGGGAAAATGTTGTCTTAGGTGAGAGAACAAATTTCAAAATAATCAAATCTCATCAGATAGAAGCTATTAAGATGTTTTGAATGATTTCAATCAATTTCTGTTGAAAATGGTAATCAGTGGGATTCTAGAGTAACCGTACCGATTTTCTCATTGGTGTATTTCTGTACAGCATCTTGTCACGAACGCAAGCTTTCTTAAACATCTAGAATTTTCAAGATACAAAACACTTAGGTTAGCTCAAGTTTTCCCATTTACAGATGAAGCAAAGGAAATTTCATCAGAAAGTTATTGGCAGTTAGGACTAAATTTGGAGCTCCTGTCTGCTGGTCTATTACTCTTCAGCCAAAACATTTTACCCTTCACAAATAGGGATTATAGTTGGTCTGGATGACTGGTTCCCAGAGCCTGTTCAGCAGAACACGAGTCCTGCAAGTTGCTCTGAAAAAAAAGTTTGCAAAATACTGGATTCACGTAGCTTGGTCTTCAGAATTCTGGGCATGTTCTCACACTATGGTCCTATTGTATGGAAATGAGTCTAACTCTTCACCTCCATTTACCAGGACCTGAATGAAATATGCTTGCCCCCTCTTTGATGTTCCCTTCCGCTACATTTCTTTCTCCTCCAGGCAGAAAAAATTCTGTAGTTTGAAGGGCTCCTGTGATTTATTTGGATGCACGTGTATAATACAGGAAAATCTCCGAATTGAAGTCTGTAATTTGAATCACAGCTGCGAAGTCCCTTTGCCTTGTAACAAAATAGGGTCTCTGCTTTTTGGGATTAGGGCATCGATATCTGGAGAGCCAGTCGTCTTACTGCAAATGTCAAATCCTTACAGAGATCTTCACTGATTCCCCAGTATTAAGGGACTGTTCAGCACTGTATTGTTATCACCTACATTTGATTATTTATACCTCTCTTTAAAAAAAAGTGATGATCCTGGGGTGCCTGGGTGGCTCAGTCATTAAGCGTCTGCCTTTGGCTCAGGTCATGATCCCAGAGTCCTGGGATCGAGCCCCGTATCGGGCTCCGTGCTCGACGGGAAGCCTGCTTCTCCCGCTACCATTCCCTCTGCATGTGTTCCCTCTCTTCCTGTTTCTCTCTGTCAAATAAATAAAATCTTAGAAAAGAAAAAAGAAAACTGATGATCCTGGAAGAATGCTTGGCACATGGTAGGTGCTCAGTAAATATTTGCTCTCAATTTGTCTAAGCCTCTAGCCTTTCCAAATGTATTGTTCAAAAAATTCAGGGTGCTTGTTTGTTTGAGAAACTGAACATTCCATGCACCAAGGCCATTTTTATGTTCTACGGACACACAGGTGCACATGTGTATACAGTCTGCATGTAAGTGCATGCATATGTGTGCAGTGCATAAGTGCACATATATCCTGGATTTCCCCCTTTTTTCTGCTTTAAAACTTGGTGTGAAACACAGATTTTTGTGTGACTGAGAAGTTAAGGGTCAGGTGCTTTAGGCACCCCGCCAAAGAATGTATTGACTTTTGAGGCTCGAGGGCTGCCTGCTGAAGTTCAGTGCCATCCTTATTTATCTTTATTCCAGCACTTGCATAGGAGCAAAGAGGCTTCTCTTTTGAGTCACCGTCTGTCTTCTTTATCTTCCTTATATCGGACCCATTTATCCTGGAGCTCTTGAGCAATAGGAAATATGCAGACTCCCTCTGTTACATAGCAGCCCGAGTGAGAAGAAGGATTAAACGTTTCTCCACATTGGCATTCCCAAGTTGAAATTCTTTAAGTCACTGCTACAAATACTTAATGGAAAAAACTGTTCCATACTTAAGTTTAGAAAACATTGGATTAAAGGAGCCAGTGGTATCTTGGAACATAAATCATGCTTATATATCTTGTGACTCTCTAAGAGGACTATTTAGTTTGTAATATGTCCCAAATATTTCACCAGAGGACCAATTTTTTTCCCACATAGAACCAACCCAAGATTTAGTGTGCCAAGGGACACCACTTAGTAAGCATTACTACAGGCTACCCTCATTCTCAATATAAGGGTCTTTAAGGTTTCCAAATTTATTAACATAGATTGTACATAGGCCAAAAAACAACTTAAAAGAAACAGTGTGGGGGAATCCTTTTTTGGGGGGCTGATTTTTTTTAAAAAATTATTTATTTATTTGACAGGAGAGAGATCACAAGTAGGCAGAGAAGCAGGCAGAGAGAGGGGGAAGCAGGCTCCCTGCTGAGCAGAGAGCCCTATGTGGGGCTCAATCCCAGGACCCTGAGATCATGACCTGAGCCGAAGGTAGACACTTTAACCCACTGAGCCATCCAGGGGCCTCGGGGTAGAGGGGGTGATCTTTTATTCAGAATTGGTTTTGTATTTATCATAACATGACAAAATCTTCACGGTGTAACTCAACAGCTTCTTTTTCATGCCACGTGTCTCCAAGCTGGGGCTGGTGGCTGTGTTGCACACATTTAGGAAGCCAGGCTTCCTCTGTGGTGTGGTCACATGTAGCTATAAGTGACAACGATCTAAAAGCTCTTCGGTGCTTCTGAGGAAGTATTGCACAGCAGTTCTCTCTGTAGACAAATTGGTCACAATTTATTGCACAAGACCTAAATGCTGGGGTCTGAGAGATGCAGGGAAGTAGACGAAATGTTGGGCACCTTCTGTATTGCTACTAACGATGCCTCTTAATTTCTTTTTGTGAGTGAGGTTTCCATGGCATTAAGAGCTCACTGTCTCCTGAATGTCATGAGAGATTACTATACATGTTGTAATATGGTAAATAGTTTTCCACAGAATGAGGAAATATAGAATGTTAGAGAAGATTAAAGCATTAGGAAGATACGTGTCACGTCTTAGCAAGAGAATAATTTCAGAAAGTCTTGGCGAGGAACCAAAGGAACATTTGGCATTTGCTTAAAAAGGGTAGCTATGTAGTCCAGGAATGTGTCATGTGGCACAAAAAGTTAATAAAATAATGTAGTCACTACCATGATCGGATGATTAAAGTTAGTATGTCAGTGAAAGCCACAGAGTAGGGGAAGACAACGGCTTTATCTTTATTTTTAAAGATTTTGTTTATTTGAGAGAGAATGAGAGAGAGAGAGAGAGAGAGAACACAAGCAGGGGAAGCAGCAGGGAGAGGGAGAATCAGACTCCCTGCTGAGTAGGAAGCCCAATATGGGGCTTGATCCTAGGACCCTAGGATCATCACCTGAGCCAAACACTGCCCAGGACAATGGTTTTAAATACTGAGCACTTTATATGTGCCCCCCCCTTTTTTTCTTGGTCCTAGGCACTTTATATTCATGCATAGATTAAGGTTATGGTTATGTTACAGTGACCAAAAAAAAAAAAAAAGACTGAGGAATAAATCGTGAGAAACAAGCAAAATAGGAACAGCCAACAGTGTTTTTAAAGAATGTACTTTGCATTCATAAGTAATTATTCTCAAGCAAAAGGAATTCAGAATCATAAAACTCTGGGATACATTGAACAGTCATATTTCCTCTTGGAGATTTATATCACCCTAAAGTCTCTGAAAAGCCTCACAGGAAGAAATCAGTTTAATGGTATTTACCCACATTTATCAAAGTATTTTTTCATATAGCTAAAAAGAGTGAAGAAAAATGAACCTAACACAAATGGCTTAGCCATGTATACTCCTGAAAGAGATAGGAACCATCAGGCTTCTCGTCTTGCTGGATGTGCCAAGAAAGGAAGGTCCTGGCTGCTCCTTAGGTGGTCCTTCCCTAAGGTTTATGTTTGCAGTGGTTGATCGATCGGAAGGGATAAGCGAATGTCTCACTCCTATCCCCAAACAAAAAGCAGCCTTGCTTACCGTTTACTCTCACGGTGGTGGATTCCTAAATCTCCATGTTCCTCAGCGATACAAACCCACTCCATGCGCAGCACCCATCTGGGCCATATTCCATTGCCCCTGTGAGACTCCAGGTTAAGAGCAGCTGAGAGCAAATACACTGATGCTCATGCTTTGGGGTGCTACCAATAACCAGTAAGAGTCTTTTGTCTCTTTCCCAGGAGTAGGTATCATGTGTCTGCTGTCAATATCCATCAATAGGATAGGCTAAAGTATTAGCTTGTAAGTAAGGTAAAATCACATACAGGGGCAACAGTACAACATGGTAATAAACGACTTTCAGCTCCTTCCAAAGGTTGGTTAATTTGAATATTTCCAGGGTTCTGAATTCTACTTGACAGAGGAGAAATACGAGTTACTAGAAATCCTCTCATAGTTGCTGGGATCTACCAAATTTATGTGGTTTTACCTAACATCTGAGTGCTTACTCTGCCTTATTCACTGTCGAAAGCACTTTAATTTTTTTTTTTAAAGATTTTATTAGAGAAAGTGAGTGTGTGTGTGTGTGTGTGTGTGCGCACGTGCGCATGTGTACAAGCAGGAGGGAGGGGCAGAGGGAGAGGGAGAAACAGGCTTCCCGTGGAGCAGGGAGCCCAATGCGGGGCTCAGTCCCACGATCCTGGGATCATGACCTGAGCTGAAGGTAGCGGAATGAGCCACCCAGGCGCCCCTTGAAAGCACTTTGTGTGCCTCACCTCACTTAATCCACAGAGCCACTCCATGAGTGCCTTCATTTTACATATGAAGAGACTAAGACATAGAGGGATTAATAATTATCCCAAGACCATATAGTAAGTGGTGGGCCTGGAATTAAAACCCAGACACCAGACCCAAATTTCTATCCGTCAAACTAAGAAAAAGGAGATAATTTCAGATTTAGCCACAGTAGAAACCAGAACTATTATAACAAAAATAAAAATAAAAGCCTAATCGAAGATTTTCTGAAATCTCAAAACTGATTTTGCAAATACCTTCCCATAAAAATAAAAGCAAATCAGAACTTAAAAAAAAAAATATTTATTTGATAGAGAGATCACAAGTAGGCAGAGAGGCAGGCACAGAGAGAGAAAGAGAAGGGAAGCAGGCTCCCCGCTGAGCAGAGAGCCCGATGTGGGGCTCCATCCCAGGACCCTGAGATCATGACCTGAGCTGAAGGCAGAGGCTTTAACCCACTGAGCCACCCAGGTGCCCACAAATCAAAATTTTCTTATCCAACTAGTATAAAGAGTATCTGAGAAAAGACAAGATGAATTTTGAACCAGAAGGGAGGGTCTTACCAATTTCAAATATGATAATTCTTATTTAACCATTCAGATAATATCAAGCAGAGCAACCCTGTGAGAGGGGCCTCTAGTCCCAAAAGTCAAGAGCTCCAATCTTGGTGTGGTAAAGCAACTCACTCAGTTAAATATCTGTTCTTTATAGCCCAAATTTTAGATGACACATGTCTTATATAGCAATGATAGACTAGTTTAATATTAGTGTATAGGAAACCTCCCCGTTAACCGAACCACTCAAAATAATTACCCATCATACCATAATTTACAAAGTGTAAGTACTTCCTAGCACAGGGGATCAATAAACCATAACCTGGGGGTCAATTTTAGTCCATTCCTGGTTTTTTCTAAATAAAGTTTTATTGGAATCCAGCCACACCTATTTGCTGGGTATAGTTTGGGGTTGCTTTCATGCTATGATGATAGAGCTAAGCAGTAGCAAATGCCACAGAGCCCATTATGACCTGGAAAGCCTGAAATATTTCCTGTCTGGTCCTTTACAGGAAAAGTATGCTTATTCCTATTTTAGTAGCTTAAGCACATTTTCGTCAGTGATAAATACCTTAATGCATGTACATAAAACTGAGTCACACATGTAACTTTGTTTAGAAGTGTGCCCTACGATTAGTAAAACTTTTGGAGTTTTTGTTGGTAATATTTCTACAATGTGGCAGTGAATTAAACCTATTAATCATAAATGTTTATCCCGTTGGAGGGTGTCAGTGTTTAAACCCACACATCAAGTAGCCTATTTCATACAGGTCACTGTAGGGACCTCCCCTTCCTCTAAAGACCCGGGATTTTTCTCTCAGTGGTTCCCATGTTAGACCTTGCCTTTGGTCCATGCAGATCTTGGACCCATGTACTTATCTTTTTCAGCCAGTTCATTCTTTTTCAACCAAATGATTTCAGGCAACTACCATCAAGTAGCTGCTAAGAGAAACGTATTTGCCATCTGGGCCTTACACTGCATATACTATTTGTAATTTGTTGTTTATTTAGCAAGACTGTTAAATATTTTCTTCTTATTTTGCATGCGGAGTTACTCAAAACAAACAAACATGTTCATTGTTTTTTCAGCCTCAGAAGAAGAACTATAGTGTTGGGTAGGAAACTTCTTGCCTCATAGTATCCTCTGAGTATGGCCAGAGCTGTCCCACAGGTCTGGGAATAATACATCCCAGAAAATTTAGCTTATCAGAGAACATAATTTATCAATTTAAAATGCACAGTGAGGAGCTATGAAAGACAGGTTGCGTAGGTTTACAAACCTGGGACAGAGTGGCCGCCCTGCTACGCCTGAATCCCGTGCTGTTGCCACAGCCTTCCCTCCTGAGGGCAAGGAGAGGAAGCCCGGAGTTGGGGTTTGAGCAAGGGGATCCAAAATACAGAGGGTTCTTGGTGTCAAAATCCACCCTTGTTGAATTCGACTCAGGAGCAAGCATGTGTAACCACCACTGTGGAGAACCAGTGACCTGATAGACAGCCATGGCTTTGGTTTTTCTCTGTATGTTTCTGGCAGGGGAAAATGGGATATGTCTGTGTCTCTTATGAATGCATTATACACATTTCGTGACTCGAACATACGTGGTAATTTCATACCTTCCCATTTTTAACACATGCTTGACTTTGTCTAACATGTCCCACAATCTACTTCCATTTACACTCAGTCTCATCTTTCCATAGTATTTCTTTTATTAGCAGAACTGAATATTCTTTTTTAAAAATGAGGTATATTGGGGCTCCTGGGTGGCTCAGTCGTTGGGCATCTGCCTTCGGCTCGGGTCATAATCCCAGAGTCCTGGGATCGAGCCCCGCATCAGGCTCCTTGCTCAGCAGGAAGCCTGCTTCTCCCACTACAACTCCCTCTGCTTGTGTTCCCTCTCTCGCTGTGTTTCTGTCAAATAAATAAAATCTTAAAAAATAAAAAATAAAAATGAAGTATAATTGACAAAGTATCATAGTTTCTGGATTACAACATAATTCGATATTTGTACATATGGTAAAATGATTACCGCAATAAGTCACATTTTTCACTGTATGTAGTTAGGAAACTTTTTTTCTTAAGATAGAACCTTTAAAATTTATTCTCCTAGTAATGTTCAAATCTGTAATACCATATTATTAGAGTCGCCATGCTGTAAATTATATCCCCATGACTTAGGCATTTTATAACTGGAACATTGCCCCCTTCAACCTCCTTCAACCATTTTAATCCCCTTATACACACCCACCTCTGGCAACCACCGACCAATCTTTATATCTGTAAGGGGGGCCTTATTATGTATGTATCTATTTGGATTCTACATATAAATGAGATCATAGAGTCTTTCTTTCTCTGACCGACTTATTTCCCTTAGCATAATGCCCTCAAGGTCCATCTATGTTGCAAAGGGCAAGATTTAATTTTTTATGACTGAATAATAGTCTGGAGTGTGTGTGTGTGTGTGTGTGTGTGTGTGTGTGTGTGTGTGTGTGTGTGTTCGCGCGCGCGCACACAATTCATCCATTGATGAATACTTAGGCTGTGTTCCATGTCTTGGCTATTATAAGTAATGCTGCAGTGAACATAGGTGTTCGGATATCTTTACTAGTTAACATTTCTGTTTTCTTCAGAAAATACACAGAAGTGGAACAGCAGAACGCACTAGCAGTTCTATTTTTAATTTTTTAAAAAAGATTTTATTTATGTATTTATCAGAGAGAGAGAACAAGCAGGGGGAGTGGCAGGCAGAGGGAGAAGCAGGCTCCCCACTGAGCGAGGAGCGCAGTGAAGGACCAGATTCCAGGACCCTGAGGTCATAACCTGAGCCGAAGACAGATGCTTATCAGATATATAATTTACAGATATTTTCTCTCTTTGTATAGGTTGCCTTCTGATGGTTTCCTTTGCTGTGCAGAAAGGTTTTGTTTAATGTAGTTCCACATGTTCGTTTTTCCTCTGTTGGCTTTACTTGTGATGTCAGATCCAAAAAATCATTGCCAAGACTTACATCATGGAGCTTTCTGCCTATGTCTCCTTCTAACAGTTTCATGGTTTTGGGTCTCACATTCAAATCTGTGATCCATTTTGAGTTAATTTGTGTGCAGGTTGTGCATTCTTTTTCACATGGTTATTTTTCTCAATATCATGTATAAAGAGGCTGCCCTTTATGTAATGTGCATTTTTGGTTCTTTTGTTATAAAGCAATTGACCACGTATGCATGGGCTTGTTTCTTGGATCTCTATTCTATTGATCTATATGTTTGTTTTTATGCTATTACCATACTGTTTTGAAATCATGACGCCTCCAGCTTTGTTTTTATTTCTCAGGATTTCTTTAGCTATTTTATGGTTACACAGAAATGTCAGGATTATTTATTCTGTTTCTGTGGAAAATGCCATTGTACTTTTGTTAGGAATTGCCTTGAATCTGTAGATTGCTCTGGGAAGTATGAACATTTTAACAATATTTACCACATCACGAGCATGGACTCTCTTTCCCTTTATTTGTGTTACCTTCAATTTCTTTGATCAATGTCTTATAGTTTTTACTATAAGGTAAAGTTCTTTCACCTCCTTGCGTAAATTTATTCCTAGTTATTTTACTCTTGGATGCAATTGTAAAAAAGATTGTCTTTTTAATTTCTCTGTTATTAGTACATAGAGTTACAACTGATTTTTGTATGAGTTTTTTATCCTGCAATTTATTGAATTCATCTGTTGGTCCTAAGAGTTTCTTGGTGGAGTCTTTAGGACTTTCTACATAGTATCATGTCATCTGCAAATAGTGACCATTTTACTTCTAATTTGGATGATTTTTACTTCTTTTTCTTGCCTAATTGTTGTGGCCAGGACTTCCAGTACTATGTTGAATAAAAGTAGTGAGACTGGACATTCTTTTATTGCTCTTGATCTTAGAATAAAAGATTTCAGCTTTTTACTGTTGAGTATAATGTTAGCTGTGCTGGTGTTGGGTATGGCCTTTGTTATGTTGAGGTATGTTCCCTCTATAGCCACTTGGTTGAGTTTTTATCATTAGTGGATCTCAATGTTGTCATATGGTTTTCCTGTTTCTATTGAAATGATCATATGATTCATTTTGTTGATGTTCAGTGGCAGATCACATTGCTTGATTTGTGGTGAAGTTGTAAGTGTTCTTTCTTCTGGTTTAATTTAATTTAATTTTATTTTATTTTTTGAAGAGTTTGAGAAGGATTGGGAATAATTTTTCCTGAAATGTTTGGTAGAATTTACCAGTGAAGCTGTGTTGTTCTGGCCTTCTGTGTGTTGGAAGGTTTTAAAATATTGATTTAATCTTCTACTAGTCATCAGTGAGCTCACAATTTCTATTTCATCATGATTCAGTCCTGATTGATTGTATATTCCTAGGAATTTATGCATTTCTTCTATTTTTGCCCAATTTGTTGGCATATTTGTTCATAGTATTCTCAGGATTCTTTGTATTTTACTAGTTTCAGTTGTAATGTCTTCTCTCTCATGCTGATTTGAGGTTTTTTTTTCTCGGTTAGTCTTAACTAAAAGTTTAATTTTTCTCTTTTCAAAGTACCAGCCCTTATTATCATTGATCTTTTTCTAATTTCTTTTTTTCATTTGTACTCTGTTTTTTTTTTTTTTTTTCTTCTTCTAACTGGGATTTGTTCTTTTTTTAGTTCTCTGAGATGTAACGTTAGGTTATATAATTGAGATATTTGTCTCGTGATGTAGACATTTCTTGGTATGAACTTACCTCTTAGAACTGCTCTTGTTGCATTCCACACATTTTGGTATGTTTTATTTCTCATTTATTTCAAGGTATTTTTTGATTTCTCTTTTGATTTCTTCTTTGTCTCATTGGTTATTCAGCAGTATGTTGTTTAATCTCCACATATTTGTAACTATTCTAGTCTACTTCTTACAATTGATTTCTCATTTTATACCATTGTGGTGAGAAAAGATATTGATACAATTTCAGTCTTTTTATTAAGACATATTGGTGGCTTAACAGATGTAACTATTCTAACTATTTGTAACTATTCTAGTCTACTTTATCAATTAAGTCCATCTGGTCTAACATGTCATTTCCTTAATGATTTTCTGTTTGGATGATCTATTCATTGATGCAAAAGGAGTATTAAAGTCCCCTACTTTATTAAATCGGTGTCTCTTTCCTTCATTAGCTTTGTTAAAATTTGCTTTTTAGATATTTCTGTATTAGGTGTATAAATATTTACAAATGTTATATCCTTTTGTTGGATTGATACCTTTTTTGTTATATAATGACCTTGTCATTTATGACAGTCTTCAACTTAAAGCCTATTTAGTTTGCTATAAGTATAGCTTCTTCAGCTTTCTTCTGCGTTCCATTTGCATGAAATATCCTTTTCCACTCCTCATTTTTAGTCTATTTATTTATACCTGAAGTGAATTTCCTATAGGCAGCCTATATCTTGGTCTTGTTTTCATTTTTTAAGTCCACTGAGTCACCCTGTGTTACAATAAAATTTAGTCCCAATACATTTAAAGTATTTACTGATAGGAATGTATTTTTGCCATTCTGTTTATTGTTTTCTGGCTGTTTTGTACTTCTCTATACCTTTCTTCTTCTCTTGCCTTCTTCAGTTGTGAATTGATGACTTTCAGAATGGTATGCTTAGATTTCTTTCTCTTTATTTGTGTATCTACAAGAGGTTTTTGCTTTGTGGTTATCATAACACCTATATGGGAAATTTAGGTTTGAAAGCATCTTTAAAGCTCCACATTTTTGTTTTTTGGCATCATATTTTATGTTTACTGGGATCTTGGGTGACCCCTACTTATTATAGTTGTTTACTGCTCTTTTAACCTTTACACTAGCTTTAGTAGTGATTAATCCATTTCCTTTACTATGTATTTATCTGTGTGATTTATACTTTTATGTTTTCTTATTATTAATTAGCCTGCTTTATTTTCAGCTTAAAATCCCTCTCAAAATTTTTATAAGGCCAATTTAGTGGTGATGAACTCCCTTAGCTTTTTTGTCTGGAAAATTCTGTATCTCTTCTGAATAACTTTGCCTTTGGATGGAGTATTCTTGGGTTTTTTTTTTTTTTTCTTTGAGCACTTTGAATATATTGTGGCACTATATTTTAGCCTGCAAGCTTC
>JAQQSY010001485.1:0-14342 GCA_028646535.1 Procyon lotor | reverse complement strand
GACGGGAGACAGTGAGATGAGACAGAAGCGGAGGGCGGGCACCAGCCTTCCCTCCTGACCCTGACATCCTGCCCCTTTTGTTTGCTCGGAGGCCTCAGTCTACCCATGGGCTGGGGGCACTAAGGGTCTCTTTCTCCCTCCCTCTTCCTCAGGGGATGACTCGAGCAGAGCACCCCACTCCTTTGAAGAGCCCAGAGGGAGATGTCAGACCAGTCTCTTCCTGCAGCAACACCCCCTACCCAGAAGCCCCCTCGGATCATCCGCCCCCGCCCCCCTTCTCGCCCCCGGGCTGCCCAGTCCCCAGGGCCCCAGCACAACGGCTCCTCTCCCCAAGAACCTGCCCTCACCTCCAATGATGCACCAACCCCAGTGTGCACCCCCATCCACTGGGACCCCCCTGCCTCCTCCCTCAAGCCCCCTGCCCTCCTGCCTCCATCAGCTTCCAAAGCCAGCCTGGACTCCCAGACTTCCCCAGACTCGCCTTCCAGCACCCCCAGTCCCGCGTCCAGGCGCTCCATCACCCCAGAACCCGCTCCCCGGTCTCCAGTCCCCCCACCCAAGCCCTCCGGGTCACACACTCTGCCCCTGCTCCCCACGCCTGGGGTCCCCGCCCAGGGTGGCTCTGCCTCTGCCCCAGGCACTGTGCGGAGGCTGGCTGGCAGGTTTGAATGGGGGACTGAAAGCAGAGTCCAGGCTGCGGAGGTCCTGGAGCCGGGTCCCCAAGGGGCAGCAGATGTGAACGGGGAGAGAGAGGCTCCACAGGGCAACCTTGCTGGGAGTGGGTCCCAGGAGAACGGCACTCCGGGTAAGTGCGTTGTGGGGCCCCTGGTGGGCTCTATCTAGCTCATCTTCGTTCTCTCTCTCGGTGCTTTAAGACCGAGTGCTTTCAGAGGCTGCGTTCTTAAAAATGGATTTCATGTTTGGAAAATCCGGTTTGCATATTTGTTGGGGTCTGAAGACGGGCAGGTGGAGGACAGAGATGCTGGGGGCTAGACCACCATGATCAGGGGAGGGAGGGGGCCTCCTGCTTAGGACACCCGTGTCTCCCACAGATGCTGGCCTGGCCTGCCCTCCTTGCTGCCCTTGTGTCTGCCACATAGGCCGGCCTGGCCTTGAGCTCCGCTGGGTGCCTGTGGGGAGCTATGAGGATGGCCCCAGGGCTTTCTGCCGCGCCTCCCCACTGAGGGCCTCCCGCTCCCGCCCCAGCCCTCCAAGCATCAGTCTCCCCCCAGTGGTCCTTACATCCTACCGCTCAACGGCGGAGCGAAAACTCCTCCCGCCCCTCAAAGCCCCCAAACCGACTTGGGTCAGGCAGGACACCACCATCTCTGGGGACCCCCCCCAGCCAGATCTCGAGCCTCCTTCCGAAGATGGAATCCAAACAGGTACGGGGTCTGGGGGAGGGGGCTTCCGAGCTGGGAAGGTTAAGGGTGGAAGTGGAGAGGTCTAAAAGCCGACAGACTGCCACCCCCAACAGGCCCTGGGGGGGCGGTGGGTTCCCAGCGTCTCTGTCTTGGGCTGGGGACCCTGGAGGTCTGTTCTCTTCACTCTGGGCAATCTCTCTGCAGGGGACCATCCTGATGAAGCTCCTCAGAACAATCCTCCAGCAGCAATGGAGAGCAGGTACCGAATCGCACCCTTACTCCTTACCCCAGAGCAGACGAGGCGGGGCGTCAGGCCCAGCTCAACCCCACCTGTGGGGTGATGAACGTCCAGGGCTCCGGAGAAAAGCAGCCTTGCCGGCTGAGTAACCTGAGACAAGTCACTTCGACTTTCCGGGTCTCAGGGTCCTCATCTGTGGGCGGGGGTAGGCCCCCCAGCTAGCTCCCCGAGGTGTTGGACATGATCTTGGTAAAGAGCCCGGCTCATGGCAGGTGGTCCGTTTGACTTCTCCCACGTCCAACCTCCCTCTGTAGCCGCGGTCCGCAAATCCGTCTGGGGCCCGGAGCACCTCTTGTGTGTCATCTGGGCTTGTCATCATTTTAGACGCGGCAGCCCTAGGTGGTATGAATTCTCTGGGCGTGTCGCTTGGTTGAATGGGACAGAGCAGGGAGCTGCGAGCTGGGGTTGGATCACGCTGAGTGTCACTGAGACACAATGGGTCATCCGTGAGACAGCTGGAGAGAGACTCTTTCCGCTAGCTGTGAATAGCACCCCACCCCCGCCCCTGGCCCCCAGGTGTGTCCCAGTGGGGCCTCTGGGACACTCCATCCCTTTCTCTCCACAGAGACAAGGAGGGGCTGGAGGAGCTGAAGGAACAGAACTGGGAGCTGCCCCTGCAGGACGGTGAGGGCCTCTGGACGTGGGGGTCCCTGCTGTGACAAGCAAGCGGCGGGGGAAGGGTCCCGGGGCTGTGGCCATCCCTGATGCGCTCCGTCTGCTCCCCAGAGCCCCTGTACCAGAACTACCGAGCAGCTGTGCTGTCCGAGGAGCTCTGGGGGGTCAGTGAGGACGGGTGTCCCTCCCCCACAAACGCGGGCGAAGCTCCCGCCTTCGCGCGGCCCCCTGGACCCCGCAACACACTGTGGCAGGAGCTTCCGGCCGTGCGAGCCAGCGGCCTCCTGGACACGCTCAGCGCCCAGGAGAGGCGCATGCAGGAGGTGGGCACTCCTGGGGTCGGGTACGGGCCGGCCCGCGGGGAGGGGGCGTTGGGACCCGGGAGCTGGGCTTTCCACTAGGCCCAGCTCTTCCTCCTCAGAGCCTGTTCGAGGTGGTGACATCCGAGGCCTCCTATCTGCGCTCCCTGCGGCTGCTGACCGACACCTTCGTGCTGAGCCAGGCTCTCCGGGACACGCTTACCCCCCGGGACCACCACACCCTCTTCTCCAATGTGCAGCGGGTCCAGGGAGTCAGCGAGCGGTCAGTGGGGGCCCATCCCCCCAGCCACACCAGGCCTCTGACCGCTGAGCACTCCCTTAGCTTTCTGCTTGTCCCAGGTCTTCCCTTCCTCGCGCCCAGCTAGTGCCCAGATCTTCGCACAAACACGTGGGAGACCTGGCTCTCTTCGCCTCCCCCCTTCAGGTTTCTAGGGACGCTCCTGTCCCGTGTGCGCTCTTCCCCCCACATCAGCGACCTGTGTGACGTGGTGCACGACCACGCCGTGGGTCCCTTCTCGGTGTACGTGGATTACGTGCGGAACCAGCAATACCAGGAGGAGACCTACAGCCGCCTTATGTGAGTGTGCGGGAGGCGGGGCCGCGGCGCGCGTGGGGGAGGAAGCTGGGGAGGGCCTTGGGGGTCCAGGCCTGGAGGTGGACTGCTTTCGCAGGGACACGAACGTGCGCTTCTCCGCGGAGCTGCGGCGCCTGCAGAGCCTCCCGAAATGCGAGCGGCTGCCCCTGCCGTCCTTCCTGCTTCTGCCTTTCCAGCGCATCACCCGGCTCCGCATGCTGCTGCAGGTGCCTGTGCAGGGGGGCGGGGAGGAGGGGGTTGGGGGCGGTTCTCTGCCCTTCTGCCCCCGCACCGGCCGTGTTGGGGAACCCTCCCCGGGCTTCTCAATCCAGGACCCACTCCAGGAGCAGTCTGGTTGCAGTTGAAAAGCGCCCCTGGCTATGGACCTGAGTTCTAGACCTCGCTCTTCCACGACCTGGCTGAGTGACCTTGGGCAGGTCCCTTCCTCTCTCGGGGCCTCAGGGGGAATGTGGGGGGTGGTCTTTGGGCTTTCCCACTGCATGCCTTCCCGGTGGAGGCGATGTCACTCCCAAAGAGGCAAAAAATTAGTTCTTCGGAGGTGCACAAATCTTCGTGAGGCCAATGTTGGTGGAACTCCCCATGGTTCATAAATAGTCGCGCAGCGTACCTGGTGTATTAAAACGTCATGGTGGGTGGGACACTTAGGGAAAACGTGTCTAAAAAGGCTCTTCGGCAGAGAGGGAGGCAGAGTGGGGAGTGGGGTGGGTTCAGGTTGAGAAAGACTCTATCATGGCGAAGTAGAAACTTCTCCCGCAATGCGGGGGCGCCTGGGTGGCTCAGTGGGTTAAAACCTCTGTCTTTGGCTCAGGTCATGATCCCAGGGTCCTGGGATCGAGCGCCGCATTGGGCTCTCTGCTCAGCAGGGAGCCTGCTCCCCCCCCCCACCTACTTGTGATCTCTCTCTCTCTGTCAAATAAATAATAAATAAAAGTCTTAAAAAAAATAATTGAGAAGGGCATGGTGTGAATCCGGGCACTCTTAGCCACTCTGCTACATTGTTGGTGCTAAGTGTGGCTGATAATGATTAAAACAGTAGTGACCCTCTTTTTAGCATTTCCCATGTACCAAGGACTCTGCCCAGCACTTTATGTCTACTTACCTCATTGAATCCTCACGACAGTGCTATTGGTGGTATGCTAGGTGTGTATTCTCCCCATTTGACAGATGGGGAAAACTGAGGCTCAGGGAGGGAACCCGAGGTGCTCAGGGTCGTGCAGACAGTGAGTGGTGAGGTCTCTTTGCCTGATTGAGGTTGGTTCCCCAACCTTGTGAACCCAGACTAAGCATTTTGGCGAAGGACCCCCACGTGGGGTCCTCACTGAAGCTCCACCTTGTCCCCAGAATATTCTGCGCCAGACAGAGGAGGGGTCCAGCCGCCAGGAGAATGCGCAGAAAGCCCTGGGTGCTGTAAGCAAGGTGGGCAGCAGGGATGCTGGGGTGTGCGGGGGCGCTGAGGGGGCAGGGGGTGGGTGGGGAGCGCAGGTGCCTAGGGGTAGGGAGAAGCGGTAGGGGTGCGTAGGGGTCAGTGATACAGCTCCCCTAATCCCAGATCATTGAGCGCTGCAGCGCTGAGGTGGGGCGCATGAAGCAGACCGAGGAGCTGATCCGTCTCACCCAGAGGCTGCGCTTTCATAAAGTCAAGGTTGGTCCCTGCCCTGGTCCCCACCTTCCTTTTCCAGCCCCCGCCCCCCATGCTGCAACAAGCCAGAACCTCTCCCTGCTCCCTCACAGGCCCTGCCCCTGGTGTCCTGGTCCAGGCGCCTGGAGTTGCAGGGGGAGCTGACCGAGCTGGGGTGCCGGAGGGGGGGTGTGCTCTTCACCTCACGCCCCCGCTTCACCCCCCTCTGCCTGCTGCTCTTCAGTGACCTGCTGCTCATCACTCAGCCCAAGAGGTGAGTCCCAGGGAGGGAGGGCGCCCGGACTGGGGGAGGGAAGAGGGGTCCAGCTGGATGCCTGTCCTCCCTCTGAACTGCCTCTCCCTCCCCTCCCCCCGTCGGGCAGCGGGCAGCGGCTACAAGTTCTGGACTATGCCCATCGCTCCCTGGTCCAGGCCCAGCAGGTTCCAGACCCATCCGGACCCCCCACATTCCGCCTCTCCCTTCTCAGCAACCACCAGGGCCGCCCCACCCACCGGCTCCTGCAAGCTTCATCCTTGTGAGTTGTGTCTCCTTTAGAAAACACCCCTGGGACCCTCACTCGGCTTCTCAGAGCCCACCACCCTCGTCCTCCTCAATCTCCCTCCTCTGCAGCCCTTGTCTGTCCCCAAGAAGGACCTCCTGGTTCAAACGTGACCCCTCCCTCTGTCCCCACCAGATCAGACATGCAACGCTGGCTGGGAGCCTTCCCGACCCCGGGCCCCCTTCCTTGCTCCCCGGATACCGTCTATGAGGACTGTGGTGAGTGTCCTGCAGAGGGGAGGGGGGAAGGAAATGTGAGGCTTCCAGGGAAGATGAGGGAGAAGCTAAAAAGAGTCTTGATCACACTGCGTGTCACCCACCCCCAACCAGACTGTCCCCAGGAACTGTGTTCAGAGCCTTCTGCAGCGGCCAGGATGGAGGGACGAAGTCTGGAGTCTGGGGCTCCCCCCAAACCCCCACTCAAGAGCCCCGAAGGTGAGAGATCCTTGTAGTTATTATTCATTCAGTGAATTGTTATTAAGTACCTCCCGGGCGCTGCTTCCTGTCCTAGGCCTTGAGATTCCTGCCCCGCTGGAGTGCACGTTCCACTGGGGGAGAAACAATAAAGAATTAACAAGATATAAAAGTAAATGATATGGGGGCGCCTGACTGCATCATCCGACTCTTGATCTCAGGGTCATGAGTTCGAGCCCCACTTTGGGTGTAGAGATTACAATGCTACAGTGTGTCTGAGGGTTATAAGTGCTGTGGGAAAACACAAGTGGAACAGAGTCAAGGAGGTCAGGAGTCCCAGGGTTGGGTAGGATTACGGTTTAAATTCGGGAGGTCGAGGTGCCCCTCCATGAGGAGGCATGTGTGGGCAGTGACTTGATAGAGGTGAAGAGCTTAGGCATGGGGTGTCTGGGGGAAGATTGTCTGGGAGCCCAGACAGGAGTCAGTGCAAAGGCCCTGGGGCCAGTGTGTTTGAGGAACAGTAAGGAGGCCAGTGTGGTAAAGGGAGTGAGAAAAGGGGAGAGGAGAGGGGCAGATGAGAGATCACAGAGGTAATGGGGAAAAGACCATGGGGTCCTCCTAGGTTCCTGTAAGAACTCCAGCTCCCCCTTCGAGCAAGATGAGTGGCCATTGCAGGGCCGGACAGGAGGGACCCCCATCCTGTGTTGCCCCTGTGGCCTCCACCTCGAATGTTTCTCGTGACGCTCCAGGCTTCTCCACTAATCCCCCCACTCGCTGGGACCCTCGGGCATTAGACCCCCTGGGACTTCTTCCTTTCCTTCCCGACCTCTCCCTTGCCTTGGTTCCACTTGGGCCCCGGTCTCTTTTTCCCCAGGCTGGCTGAAGGGGTTCCCGGGGGCCTTCCCTGCCCAGTTGGTGTGTGAAGTCACAGGGGAACACCAGAGGAGGAAGCACCTTCGCCAGCACCAGAGGCTCCTCGAGGCTGTCGGGCCCTCTTCGGGCTCCCCCAGTGCCCCCCCACCCTAATGCAGGCTGGGCGGTGGCGGTGCACAAGTTGGGACCCCTGGCAGCTGCGCGCGGAGAGGACAAAGCTCATCCATCCATTGGATTCGCTGTCAGTGGAAACGCTACCTCTATTGGCAGCCAATAGGGACCGAGCTTCGGGAGAAGGCAGCCAATGAAAACGAGGCCGTCGGAGCCCACCCGGCGAAGGAGAAGGAGGATGGCTTGAGTGGGTGGCCAATGGAGACAGAGGCCTGGTGCTGAGCAGCCAATGGGTGCCGAGCTGGCTGATTCGCTGGCCAATGAGTATCCCTGCTCCGCTCACAGCCGAGGAAGACTGATGAGCTAGGTCAATAAAGTTTTTGAAAGGGCTGCATTGGAGATGAAGTCCCAGGATGAACAACAGCAGTGAGCAGGGACATCCAGCCACAGGAGACGGTGGTCTGGGCCCCAGAGACCCGTGGTGCCCCTACTTAGTTCTACAGCCATGGCTGTCCTGCCCTTTGAGGGCGGGAAGCGCTAGATTCCATTCCTGGGGTGCCCCCTGTGCCCTCTGAAGCCAGTTCCTCTCTTCTAGAAGAATCCACAGCGTGTGTCTCAGAGAATCGGCGCGTGTGTCCCTGTGTCTCTGTATGTATCAGGGAAGGTGTCCTGCTGGATGGGGTGCGTGTGGGGTCCCGCCCGCTTCCGGGGGACTGAGCGCTCCATTTCTTCCCTCACCCCCTGCTTTTCCTGTTATTCTGTCCAAGAAGACAGGAGGTCTGAGCTCCGGCGGAGATGATGTGCTGGGTGTGGCTTGGCAGCCAGAGGCCAGAGTGGGGGAGGAGGAGCCTGAGTTCTGGGCCAGGGGTCCATGGCAGCTGGAGGGTGACGCTGGGGCCCAGCCAGACAGCCTGGGAGAGGAGCCCGAGGGACTGAAGATGGCCAGTAGCCGCGGCCTGAAGCCCCCTGAAGCTTCCTTGCCCAACCTTGGGCTCCAGCCTGAACTGTAACCACTCATTCATCCGGCCTCAACTTCCGGGCTTCGCACCGGCTCTGGGCCCCAGGTTTGGGGGAAGAAACGGGAGCTGTGGACCCCGGGCGGGCAGGGGAGCCCCTCTGCTGGACCTCTCACGGAAACACCAGGGAGGTTTCCAGGGAGAAAGTGCCAGAAGGAGGTGAAGGATGGAGACAGAGCAGAGGGCACAGTTGCTGGCGACCGAGGGCCTCGGCCTGGCACCAGGCCTTCCCTGAGCTGGGGCCCGTCACACTGTCCCTTCAGCTCACGTACAGCAGCTGGCCCAGGACAGCGACTGCCCACCAACCGCAGGAGGGGCAAGGACTCAGGGAGGCTGGGAGGGAGAAAGGGACTGGACTTGGGCCACCCAGGACTTTGCACAGCGCCTGGCATATGAGAAGCCCTCAATAAATGTAGGGGGACCTGTACTGAGGGGAGCGTGTGCTTAAAGGAACGGTAGTCTCCAAATGTGGCTTTGTAAGGGGCTGCTTGGAAAGAGGCTCTTTGAGAGCGAGGGCCAGTTGGGCTGGGACTGGGGCTTGGAGACCGGAGCCCGGCCTGAGTGTGTTGGCCCACTCCTAGTTCCCGAGGGATTTGGATCTAGGTGTTGGTGGGTCTGCAGAGGCCGGACCAGAGTGGGGCTGGGGGCTGGGGAGGAGGAGCACAGGGTCGGGCCAGGTATGGCTGGGGCTCCGCAGGGGACGAAGCTTCCAGTGAGTAGGACAGAAAGGTCAGTCAGCAGTAAATATCCTTTACTGACCAGCCGAGCATCTGTGTTCAACACAATTCAGTTCTACACCGGTTTATCGAGTGTCTTCTAGGCGCCAGGCGCTGTTCTAGAACGTGGGGATGCGGGGATGAAAGAGACAAGGGTTTTGGCCCCTAGGAGCCTTCATTCTGGGAATGACAAGAAGGAAGCAGCTCTGGGAGGATCTGGGCAAAGAGCCCTCTAGGGGTGGCCACAGGGGCCTGAAGCCCAGGAAGAGGAGGTAGTGGTCATGGGAGGGAGCTGGAGTTTCCTGGTGGGGGGAGCCCTCCCCGCCCCCACGGTGCTCCCCTCTTCCTCTGAGATCCTGAGACGGATATGCAGAGGCAGACCCAAAGCTACACAGGTGCCCTCGCCTCTCCCCCTGTTCCTGCCCCTAAGGACGCCTCCATTCTCCAGTTCAGAAGTCCTGATACTGGGGAGATGGGGAGCCAACAATGCAGCCACATGTCCTCAAAGGGACAGAAAAGGCAGGCAGGGAGGGGGGCTGTATGTTTCTGTTACCTTGGAGGCCTCTTTATGTTCCGGGGCGACCTGGGTGCGTCGTTGCTGTCCTGGAGGGGTCTGCCTTCCACGGGCCTGCGGGGGTGAAGGCAGGAATGAGGACCTCCGCGCACGTGCACTTGGAGAGAGTGGGTGAGGGGAAGGAAAGGGGCTGGGGAAGGAAGACAGAGGAGGTGGCAGAGGTGGTACCCCGGCGGCGGGTCACGTGCCTTATCCTGCATTCCTTCCCTCCCTCTCCCACACGTCCCTGTCCGTCCCGTCCCTGTCCCGTCCCCGTGCGGTGCGTCGGTCCGCCTCTCCGTCTTTGTGCTGCTCCTCCGCCTTCCTGCCTCTCTGGCTCCCTTCTGCAACTTCCCTGGAGGTGTGGTAGGAGGGTCCAGGGGAGAAGACGCCTCTCAGGGCTGCCCGGTCTGCCACTCCAGCGCGGTGGTGGGGGTGGCAGGTACAAATGTCCCATGACCCCATTCCTTCACATTCTGTCACGCTGGGGGATGGAAGAAACGAATACTGTCACGGGCTTAGGGAAGGAGCAGGAGGGGACCGAGTGGGGAAGCTGGGCCCCTGTTGGGAGTCTCTCTCTGTGAGACGGTAAGCCCTTTCTCCACCCGCAGCCCTGCCACTCTTGTTTGTGGTCTTCGCGTTTGGGGAGTGGTTGATCATAAAGACAGGACGCGGCACTGAAGGGTCTTTGCACTGGACCTTTTACGGCCTCTGGATCAGCACCGTCGTGGCGGAGGGGGGTACCGCCATGACCACAAGCAACAAGTGGATGAGAGGAGCTGTCCCCCCTTCTCCTCACAGCCTGCTCGCTAGCTCTCCTCCCTCTCCTAACCCCGCTGGGCCCTCCCACCTCCCTGAGACCCTTTCCGGAGCCCTTCAGCCTGGATCTCTGTCCATCCCCTAAAGCTGGTCTCTCTCTCCCCTCCCCTCTTCCTCGCAGAGCCCACTCTCTCCTTAGGTACGGGAGTATGTGATGGTGATGGTTCCTGCTGTCAGGCTTGCTCGCGCCCCATCCGGTGCAAGAAGGCGTGTCCTCCTCCGACCGCTCCTCCATCTGCCCGGAGACCCCCTGACCTCGCTTCCCAGCACGCCCGATCCAAACTGCGGATTCCCCACCCTGCGGCCCCAGAGCGCCTCCCGCCAGGCCTAGGGAGCGCAGAGGGGCAGAACTCCCCCTTCGACTGCGCCCCGAAGGCAGGCACCCCCCCCGGGGGCGTGGCCGGGCCCCTCCGGGCTGCGAGCTCAGGGATTGGCCCCGCCCCCAGACATGGCTCCGCCCCACGCGCCTGGCTCCGCCCCGCTCTCCGCGCCCGCGGGCGCCAGAGGCCCTAGGAGGGCTGGCTTCCCGCCCCAGGTCTCTGAAGCATCCTGCGGCCGTGCTCCGGCTCCGGGTTCGCGGCGCCCGCCTACAGCGCGAGGCAGGGCCTGGGGTGGGGGGCGTGGCTCGCTCCCGCAGAGGAGCCCCTGAGAGGTTGTGGCGCAGGCTGCGGGCGCGTGCGGGGCACCTGATCCCCGGGCTCACCGACCGTCCCGCTCCCGCCCCTGCCCTGTCTCCATCTCCCACTGTGGTTCTGGGGCCTGGCAGAAGCTCGACGCGTCAGCTCCTCCTTCATCACGATCCAGCTCTTGGGCGTGGCTCTCTGCCCCACTCTTCCTTCTGCAAAGAACCAGCATCAGTCTTGATGGGAATCATGCCACCTGCCCTCCAGAGAACACAGAATGCACTTTTTTGCTATTTGTAAAATATAATATTTTTTCAGCTCCTTTTAAAAGCTATATTATATATATAATATAATATATAATATACATTATATATATTTCATTTTCATTTGTTTATTTACATTTTAATGTAAATTTTAATTTCATTGTAGTTAACATACACTGTTAGTGTCAGGTGTACAATATAGTGATTCAACAATTCTATACACAATTAAGGTATATTTTTAGGGTACAATTTACATTCAGAGAAATTCACCCTTTTCAGTGTAAAGTTCAGAGATTTTAAAAAATTATTTATTTATTTGACAGAGAGAGAGAGAGATCACAAGTAGGCAGAGAAGCAGGCAGAGAGATGGGGGAGGAGGAAGCAGGCTCCCCGCTGATCAGAGCAGGCTCGATCCCAGGACCCTGAGATCATGACCCTGAGATCATGACCCTGAGATCATGACCTGAGCGGAAGGCAGAGGTTTAACCCACTGAGCCACCCAGGTGCCCCATGAAGTTCAGAGATTTTTGACAAACATATCTAGGCATGTAACCATCACCACAATTGAGAAATGAAAGACTTTCATCACCCCTGTGAATTCCCCTGTGCCCCTTTGTGGTGAACCTCTTCCTCAATTCCAGCCTCTGGCCACCCTGATCTGTTTTCTGTCTCCAGTAGTTTCGCCTTTTCTATAATGTCATATAAGTGGAATCATACAGCAGGTAGCCTTTCAAGTCTGGCTTCTTTCACTTAGCTTAATGTATTTGGGAGGCATCCAGATACTTCATCATTTTTTATTGTTGAGTAATACTGCATTGTACGGATGTATCAGAGTTCGTTCATTCCCTCGTGGAGGGGCCATTTGGGTTGTTTCTAAATTTTTTAAAAAAGATTTTATTTATTTGGGAGAGAGCTTGTGGGCAGGAGCAGAGGGAGGGGGGAGGAGGAGAGAGAGAGGGAGAGGGAAGGCAGGAGGGAGGGAGAGGAGCAGGGGGAGGAGGGAAGGCAGAAGGGTAGGGAGAGAGGGAGAGAGAGAGAATTCTAAGCTGACTCCCCACTGAGCCTGGAACCCCAGGTGGGGCTTGATCCCAGGACTCTGAGATCATGGCCTGAGCAGATGCTTAACCACCTGAGCCACCCAGGAGCCCCTCCTCATGGTTCTGATTTCTCTAATAGCTAATTATTCTGGTTATTATTCTTTTTTAAAGATTTTATTTGTTTAACTTGTCAGAGAGAGAGAGACAAGCAGGAGGGGAGCAGCAGGCAGAGGGAGAAGCAGACTCCCCGGTGAGCAAGGAGCCCAATCCAAGGCCCCGGGGATCATGACCCAAGCAGAAGGCAGATGCTCAACTGACTGGGCCACGCAGGTGCCCTGGGGTTATTGTCTTATAAGGGATGTCCAGGCACGCACGCCATTAGGTGGGACAGTGGGCACTTTCCTTTTCGGAAAGCTCCCGGCCTTGCACTCCATTCTGGCTTCCACTCTGTCCATGTGTTGGCAAGTTAACGTTATTTTTATTTATTTATTTATTTTTAAAGTAATTTCTAAACCCGGGGCACCTGGGTGGCTCAATTGGTTAAGCATCTGCCTTCGGTTCAGGTCATAATCCTGGAGTCCTGGGATGAGCCCCATGTGGGACTCCCTGCCCAGTGGGGAGTCTGCTTCTCCCTCTGCCTCTTCCTCCCCTCCCCTCCATCTCTCATGAATAAATAAATCAAATCTTAAAAAAAAAAAAAAAAAGTAATCTCTACACCCAGTGTGGGGCTTGAACTCACAACCCTGAGAGCAAGATTCGAGAGCTCCACCGACCGAGCCAGCCAGGGGCCCCTGCATTATTATTATTTTTTGACTGCTCGGCTTCCTTTCTTTCGGGGAACTGTGCAAGTCCGTGCGGCTCTGGTGGGCTGTCGGTCAGGGCATCCGCCTCCCGAAGTCAGAGGTGGACAGGTGACCCAGCTGAGGCCCGGCAGACTCTGTGATTTGGAATCCTGATCGGAAATAGACAAGTACGTGAGCCTGACGATTCACAGACATGTACCCTGGGGCAAATAATACATTATATGTTAATAAAAAAATAAATAAAAAAAAGGAATAGACAAGGTTGGAGGGGGTTCGGTGGGGTATACTATGGGGAAACAGTGAGGGGAGGCAACTCCTGCTGAGGATTCACCCTTGCTCCCCTGGCTCCTGATAGCCTGGACTGGACATCCAGCTTCCTGTTTGAGTCTGTGCTCACTCACTGTTGCCCAAGACATTCTTTTTCGCCTAACTTAGTCTGGGTTGGTGCTTGCAACGGGAGAACCCCCACTGATACGCGATCATGTCGTTGGCCAGACAGCTGCTAGCCTGTGAGGCACCCTTGCGCCTCTAACCTTGTGGGTAAAAGGGGTCCCTCTGAAGAGGCACTGGGGCGGCGGTCTTGGGGGCACTGGCACCTTTACGAGATATTGAACAAAGCGCTTCTTCCTCCCGCTCAATGGAGCCCCCTTGGAGGGGTGTCACTTATTAAGCAGAATGCAGACTGGACTTCAGTTCTCCCTCACCTCCCATGCCCAGCTGTGTGCTCTTGTGCAGTGCACATCCTACACGCCCAGCTGTGGGCTCTTGTGCAGTGCACATCCTGCACAGCCTTCTGTGGAGACCCTGTTGTCAGGTTCCCCCACCCTTCCCTTCAGCTCTCTTCTCTTTCCACCTGCCAGTTTACCTCTTCTAAGCCTTTGCTTGGTTGGCATCAAGGCTGATAACAGCTATGTTTACTTTTGTAGCCATAGTTAAGTCTTCCGTGCTTTGTCCATCTGTTGATTCTAAAAGTTGAAACTCAATTAACAGTGTTTACCTTATATATTGTGACTACATAAATAGCTTTCATTGCAGACCTAGTAATCGCTAAGATTGCATTTCCTTTCTTAGACTATTTTTAATTACCTTTTGAAAAACAGTGCTTTTACATTTATGGGATTATATGAATTATACGTTCATTATAAGAGATTCTTATATAATGAATACCTGTGCACCTATCCTAACTCAGGAACCAATAACCTATTGCCAATAACATGTATGTATGGGGCAATCCTTCTGGTCCCATTCCCCTGCCTCCCCTGGGAAATAAAAATCAGTGGAATGATAATTGCAAAATACAGAATAATGGTTATTTTATTCTCAGCCTTGTTTACATCTTTATTTATTTATTTTAAAGATTTTATTTATTTATTTGACCGAGAGAGAGATCACAAGGAGGCAGAGAGAGAGGGGGAAGCAGGCTCCCCGCTGAGCAGAGAGCCCGATGCGGGGCTTGATCCCAGGACCCTGAGATCATGACCTGAGCCGAAGGCAGAGGCTTAACCCACTGAGCCCCCCAGGTGCCCCCATCTTTATTTATTTTTAAGTAATCTCCACACCTAATGTGGGGCTCGAACTCAACTCCAAGATCATGAGTTGCACACCTTTCCAGCAGGCACCCCTCTGCTGACTTTTTTTTTTTTTTTTAAGATTTTATTTATTTATTTGACGCAGAGAGAGAGATCACAAGTAGGCAGAGAGGCAGGCAGAGAGAGAGGGGGAAGCAGGCTCCCCGCCGAGCAGAG
>JAQQSY010001484.1:0-14345 GCA_028646535.1 Procyon lotor | reverse complement strand
CTCCACTGTCCCTGGCCACGCAGGGGCGGTGGCTTCAGTGGCCTGTGGTCAGTAGGCCGTCACCGCGAGCCGCACCCTTCCGCTACCCCCAGCACACAGCCCCACTTGGGTCTCCGCCCTCTCCCACACCCCCCAACCCCCTCCACTATCCCTGGCCACGCAGGGGCGGTGGCCTCAGTGGCCTGTGGTCAGTGGCCTGTGGTCAGTGGCCTGTGGTCAGTAGGCCGTCACCACGAGCCGCACCCTTCCGCTACCCCCAGCACACACCCCCACGTGGGTCTCCGCCCTCTCCCACACCCCCCAACCCCCTCCACTGTCCCTGGCCACGCAGGGGCGGTGGCTTCAGTGGCCTGTGGTCAGTGGCCTGTGGTCAGTAGGCCGTCACGCGAGCCGCACCCTTGACATCTCCACTTCTCACCCTCCCCCCAAGAACACCCACAGCAAGATCTTGCTGGCCGGAAACCGAGCGGGGCCCGGAGAAGCCGAAAGAATTGGGCAGCGGGTGGGAGCAGAGGGTGGAGCCGGGGTCCTGGGTGCACACCGACCCTCAGCGGCCGCCAGCGACCGCGCCGCCCCCCGCCCCGGCCTGGGTCAGAGCCGAGGCACCTCCCCACGCACCACCGTGGCCAGTTAGCACGTCTCCTGTCATCCCTCTGGCAAAACTCAGCCTATGGGAGTGCAGAGGCCTGGTGCCTACGTCCTTTCTCGGAGACTCCCAAGTGTCAGCTCTGATTCCTCTCATCCCCGCTACCCCCTGCCATTCCCCTTGCCTGGTTAACTTTAATTTCAGGCATAATGCTCCTTGTGAGATCGCGTCCTCTCCACAGCTTGGGATGAGAAACTGGAGTTCTCTTCATGTAATAGCTATTTAAGACATATTTCTTTTTATAAATGGCTCCCAGGGTGTACTTGCTAATTTTGAAATCCCACACTATGATGAAGTAAAATTAATAGGAACCTAGCAAGGGAGAAATCCCATTTCTCTTCAACCATCTCCCACATTCATTTGTGGAGGGGGCACGTGTTGTATCTGATGGGCCTTTGCACACAGGGGAGCGTCAGCGGTGTGCCCACAGGCCCGCCTCCCGGGTCCCCGCTCAGGTGTCCCTCACGGGTGTCCCTCCGGCACACTCACCACAAGAGCGTCTCAGAGGTGCACGCACGGTTGTCCCTCGGGCACACCACCCAGGGATGCCTCACGGGTGTCCCTCGAGAGCGCATTTCACAGGCTCCTCTCACGGGTGTAACCCTAACTGCATCAAGGGTCCACCCCTTTGGGACTGCTCAGGGGCCCCGGGCACCCTCAGTGCTGTGCCAGGAAACGAGGTGAGGGAGGGCAGGAGCCCGTCCGGCCAGAGCATGGTTGGGCAGTTCTCCTCGGGCCCCGCAGGGGAGGTACTGGGGTATTTACACACGACCCCATGAGCCACAGGCCAAGGACTCCTCCAGGAACACTAACTCCTGATGCCTCTGGGCTCCCACATGTGCCAGCACTGCAGGCTCAGGGGCAAGGAGACCCACAGGTGAGGTGACCCCGGCACCACAGAGCGGGTCTGTGGGCACACTGTGTAATGGCGAGGGGTGGGGGGCTGCCCATGCTCTGAGCCCCCTCTGCGCCACCTGTCGCCCCAGGGATCGGGCTGTGGCACGACAGTGCCCCGATTCCGCTCCCCACCCGCTCTGCAAGGAGCCCCCTCCACCCCACCGATCCTGGGTACATTGCGCCCTGACCCCACGCCATGTCGCTCCCCCTGCTGCGGCCTAGCCCTTCGGCCACCAGACATGGGTGCATCCCTCTCGGGCGGGCCTCCCCTGCCCAGCGGGGCTGCCCCACCCAGGGCTTCACACCCCCACCCATGCCCTCAGCCCTGCAGGGAAGGAGCCAGGCGGCAGGAGTCGGGGCGCAGAAGCAAGGAGGGTGCTTGCAGCCGAGCGTGCCTCTAGGTGGAGTGAGCCAAGGATTTGGGAAGTGTGCCCCCCAAGACTGCAGCCCTGGGCCACTCGGCCAGACACCTGCCTCATGGGCATGTCCCTCACCGCAGGCAGTGTCGGGACCACAGCTCTGAGCGTCTGGAGACAACACACTGGATGGTTCTGAAAGCTGTCTGGGGACTGAATTCAGAGCAAGGTGACCCCCAGCCCTGGCCCCAAATCTAAGCACCGCAGCACCCGCCCACAGCACCTGCCTCCCTGTTCTCCCCCAGTCCCCGGGCAGAACTCACTATTTTTAGGAAAAGTGGGATGCTCGGAGCAGATCCCTGAGAGGAGTCTGCCGCGTGACTAAGCAGAGACAAGAATGTCACAGCACAAGGGCCTGTGCCCGGCACTCGGCCAGCTGGGCCCATTGTGCCCAACACAGCTGCAAGGCGCCGGCCCAGAGCCCACAGGGAAAGACCCCCAGAACCAAGGCTGGTGCTGAGAAAACGGGTCTGGCCACAAGAAGTCCCCTGGCCCTACCATCACGCATGTGCACACACTCACACGTGTGTGCATATATGCACACTCATACATGCACGAACGCACACCTTTACTAGCTGAATGCAGTAAAATTCAGAACCACACACAAACCCTGCATCCTGGTTAAAAGGTGACGTGAGGAAACCTTCAGCATTTACCTCGGTCGAATCCCCTAGTTTGTGGTGCCTGGTCCTCGGCTTGGAGGGGCCCAAGGCCCTCCCAGCTACGCTGTTCTGCTTCTGCCTCTGTGGAGAAGGCCACGGCTGCTGCTGCGAAAGGTGAGCCCAGAATGCCAGGTGGCCACCCGGTCTCTGCTGAGTGATGAACACAGCTGGCTCACAGCACCCACATAACTCCTACCCCCGGCCCTCCAACAGTCCGTGGGTGTGCACATGCATGCACACGCATGCACCGGTGCACTCAGCCCACATGGACATGCACACGCATGCACCGGTACACTCAGTGCACGTGCAAGTGCATACGCACACACATGTGCACATGTGTGCACTTGTACACTCACCCAATGTGCACGTGCACATGTACACTCGATGTGTGTGCATACGCATGTACATGTGTGCGGTTGTACACTTCACTGATGTGCACATACACACGTGCACACTCATGCACATGCACACTTGTAAACTCTGCCCGCATGCACATGCACACACATGCATGTGTCCACTCCGCCCATGTGCGCGTGCACACATGTATATGCATACACAGCATGTGCGCACGTGGTGGTACATGTACACACATGGTGGTGCATGTACACATGTGTGCACACCGTCTTGAGAAAAGTGAAGGGCACTCCAGGAGCCGGAGAGTCGGATACCCATGGAGCACGTCCTCCAGCTTTAATCCAACCTTCTTGTCACACCGTGGCCCGTCGCGAAGCTAGCATATGTGTAACCCAGACAGCCAGCTAAGGAGAGAGGCGCCGGCGGCCGTCTAGGTGTGCCAGCCCCTGTTCGACGCACAGAAGCTCCAGAACAATCCTGTCTCTAAAACATGGCAGAGCCCACAGTGTGGTTGTGGGGTCTGTAGGAGGAGAGGGTCTAGCAGTGTGAATAAAAGTGCCCAGTGAGTAGGGATTAGGCCAAGGGAAAGATGCGTGGTGGGGATTCACTAAGACAACCTCTAACTAAGGGTGCTAGCTCTTAACAGAGAAGCTGTGTTGTCACTAGGTGACCTAGTGTCACGTGCAAACCCCTCCCCTGCGAGGCCACCCCTCACCATCAAAGAGAAGGGAAAGTCTCTGCAAAGGCCCATCTGGTGGGTGTGCAATGGATGTGGGGCCACCTTCCTCCCCTCCCATGTCCCTCCATGAGGGTGGAGCCGTGGAGCTGTGCTCGCTGACTTCTGGCACCGTACGGGGTCCCCCTCCCTGCCTGGGACTGGTGCCCCACTTCCCCAGCCCACCGGAGCCCAGGTCTGAGTGCCGGGAGAGCGGGGCTGCCTGTCGGACCGTCTGGAATCCTCAGGCTACCCTCCAGGCAGAGGGGGCCACGGCGTCTGTGGGGTCACCCTGTCTGTGGGATTAGGCGCAACGCCCTGCTCCGAGGGCTGCCCAGGACCCCTGCCACGGGCAGAAGCCCCCGAGCTGTGACCCAGCTGCCCCCACTCCACAGGGTCTGATGTTCCCAGGGGCGGGTGGTGGAAAGTCCACCATTCAGCCGAGGGGGCAGGCAGGGGTGAGTCAGCTGGTGTCCTCCCAGGACTCGGTAATCGTCACTAAGAAAGGCTTTGCTGATGACAGTGTTTGCCGGGAGTCTGCGTGCGCCTGGGGACCGGCCACGTCTCCCGGACCGGCAGTGGGACACCATGAGCCTCAGCGAGGACCAGGTGCAGCAGTTCCTCGACCAGAACCCCGGCTTCACGGACGAGTACTTTGGGAGGAAGCTGAGCCCCGAGAATGTGGCCAGCACGTGCGAGGACGGGCAGGCAGCAGACTGCACCAGCTTCCGCGAGCTGTGCCAGGTGGAAGAGAGTGCAGCCTTGCTCGAGCTGGTGCAGGACATGCAGGAGAGCGTGAACATGGAGCGTGTGGTCTTCAAGACCCTGCGGCGTCTCTGCACCATCCTGCACGCCGACCGCTGCAGCCTCTTTATGTACCGCCAGCGCAACGGTGTGGCCGAGCTGGCCACGCGCCTCTTCAGTGTGCAGCCGCACAGCGTCCTGGAGGACTGCCTGGTGCCCCCTGACTCTGAGATCGTCTTCCCTCTGGACATCGGGGTTGTGGGCCACGTGGCTCAGACCAAGAAGATGGTGAACATCAAGGACGTGACCGAGGTGGGTCCTGGGCCACAGCCGGCAGGGTCGGTGAGGACTCCCCGCAGGCCCCATGGAGTAGGTCAGCCTGCAGGACATGGCAGGACCTCTACCTTCAGGAAGGCAGCCTGGGGCAGGGGGGAAGCGGGGTGGGCTGGGCCAGAGCTCGTGGAAAGGAAGGGAGCCAGCCTTCAGCCGGCTGGGAAGGCGGTCAGGGCAGGCCCTGCTCCCCCTTGACCCACAAGTCCCTGCATGGAGGACTGGGGAGGAAGGGTCAGAGCAGGGGCTGGGGCAAAGGCCCAGAAAGGAAGGGCCAGTGGACCCCAGAGCCCCAAACGCACAACCGCATAGGAGACCACGCTGCCTCCCGGCGCAGGCAAGCCTGGGGGTTTGGGAGAAGCCGCGGGGAAACCACGGTTAGTCCAGGCTGAGATTCAGGAAGCCAGGGTCTTGATGGGGGGGAGGGGCTAGGAGCTCTGGAATCCTGGGGGGACACCAAGATGAGTGGGCCTGGGGGACGGAGGCGCGTGCTGGATGCGTGTGTGAGGCACGGAGGACCCCGAGGCAAGCATGGGGATGAGGGGCTCCAGGAAGGAGGGGAGGGACGAGGCTGCTGAGGGAGAACAGGGGCCTCGGATTTTCCCTCCTCCCTCCCCGCCTCTGAGAGGGGGCGGCAGGAGCCCTGAGCTGGGTCCGCCCCATCCAGCTTCTGGGAAGGAATCCAGAAGGGATCGCCCCTGGGGGGCTGCTCTGGAAACGGCCACTGTCCCCTCATCCCTGGAGACAAAGGGACACGTGCACATCCCCCAGGCCCTCTGGGGCCTGGGAAGGAAGGGACTGCAATCCTCTTAAATGGATCTGCTCTAAACAACCCTGGGTCCGGCGACCTGAATATAGTAATCTCTGGGATTAGCTTCATCTTCCCTCCATTTTAAGAAACAGGTCACCCCATGCCTCTGAGTATCGGGAGCCCTGAGCTTCCAGGAAGAGGACGCCGGCGGCCAGGAGAGGGGCCGGCTGTGTGCACTGAGGGACTTGTGCAGCCCCTTCTCTGCCTGGATCTTGTCCCCTCCCTTCCCAGAGTCTGGGCGGACCCCTGAGCCCCCAGGGCTGTGTCCTCCTGCTGCCCCCCCCCCCAGTGCTGTGTGAGGGTCTGGCTCAGGGGGTAGGGCTGTCCCAGGTCCTGTGCCTTTCCCCTCCTTGAGGCCTTGACCTCTCGAGACCCCCACCTCCATCAGGACAGCCCACTGTGATCTCTCCCCAGTGGGCGAGGGGCACAGTGTTGGCCTCAAGCCCCGGGGCTCTGCTGGGTCTCGTTGGTCTCAGATGCAGTGGCACTGACGGTGGAGGCCAAATCAGCCCAAAAGTCACTTTCCGTTAAGTGGGTCACGAAGACCTCAGCATTGCGCGAGTCGGGCTCCTGGACGCATGCAGTCTTCAGAGGGGAGACCGAGGCAGAGGGCCTTGCGCCATCTGAGACTCCAGCACCTTCCTCGCTCGATGAGAAGCGCCTAGGGGGCTGTTTCTGGAGAGTGGTGTGGGCCTGGGGTGCAGGGCCTCCCTGCAGGCGGCGCGGAGGACACGGGGGACTGCCTCATCACCCACCAGCACTTTGCAGCTCTTAAGACCCCGGAGGACTCACAGCAGGGCAGCGAGGCAGAAGGGCCTGGAAGGCTGTGGAGGGGACACGGCGCAGCCACGGTCCCCGAGTGGCTGAGCAGGACCAGATCCAGGTCCTGGCTCTGTGGTGTTGTCTGAACCCCCTCCACAGAGCCGCGGGCCCAGAAACAGCCCGTCACAGGGGTCCTGCCCGTCGCCAAGGCATCCAGACCCCAATTGTGGCAGGTAGCTCTTGTGGGGTCAAAGGAGGGGGGCCTGCCGTTAGGGACACAGCTGTGTGGGCAGCTCAGGGAGCCGGGCCAGCTCAGAAGGGGGGGGGGGGCAGCAGCACCAGGCTGACCCTGCAGAACACAGATGGGCCAGCAGGCGTGTGGGCGCTGCAGGGGATAATGATGAGGGTCTGGGCAGTGGGGGCAGGGCTGGGCACTTCAGAGCAGTCACAGGACCCTTAGACTTACTAAAGCTGGGGGGAGGGAAGTGCCAAGGTGACAGCAAGTTCCTCTCCGTGGGCTGGCGGAAGGGTTCCAAGCCCTGGAATGGGGGGCACGAGAGCGTGGATGTTTGGGGAATGAGGCTTCAGGTGCAACGGGTCTAGGGCTGTTCCTAGTACCGGGTTTCTGGGAGCCTGAGTGGCACCCGCTGCCCTCCAGCTGGTTGGGGCTCTGAGGGGCCGGGGACTGCAGGGTCTGACTCGGGAGAGAAGCCGGGGCCGGGGGAGCCTCCATATGGAGGCAGAAGAGTAGAAAATGCAGGCGGGGGCCTGACAGGGCACAGGGGACAAGGATGTGGCAGGCAGGGGACCCCAGCCCTCGGGTGATTCCGCTCGAAGAGCACAGCTCCTGGCCAGAACCTGCCCGGGACCTTCCTGAGGCTCCCCTCACCGTGCACCGGGGTGTGGGGGCTGCTGAGCTGGCCCAGGCACGCCGACAGGCTGCAGCCACGGGCCACGGGAGACGGTGGCGCGGGCAAGAGGGGCTGTGTGGCCTGGCGCGGCGTACCGTGCAGGACCCCGGGTGCGAGCAGCTGAAGGGCAGGAAGGGAAGGCTGGGGCGGAGCCCAAGACCGGGCTGCACGGCCAGGACGCAGAGCCCAGAGGGGCAGGGCCGGGAGGGTGACCAGGGAGCACGGGTGCGGGGCGTGGGCAGAGCCCAGAGGGGCAGGGCCGGGAGGGTGACCGGGGAGCACGGGCGCGGGGCGTGGGCACACGGGGACAGGCCTGAACTCAGGCCTGCGCTCCGCCCTGGAGCGAGGCTGTGAGACGCGGCCCCACACCGGCTCTCCCTCCATGTCACAGACCTGGTGCCGCTGCTGCCTCCGGGGATCCCGCGTGGACGTCCCTTGGACGCCTGGTGCCCTGTGGCTGCAGGTGGTGGCTCCCTCCCCGCGATCAGGCAGGAGAGAGGCAGGGACCAGTGGGCACCAGACACGCGCACCCTTCGTGAGAGCAGGGACTGCTCTTGTCCCCAGCAGCCTTCCTCGGACCTGCCGCTGGCCTGAACTCTGGCCCGGCTGCCCACGCACGGGAGGCTGGACAGCGGCCGCGGCGTCCTTGGGCCGCAAGGAGGCCGAGCCGCCAAGAAGGCGCGGAGTCACACGGAGTCAGTCAGCCCTGTGCGGCCCCAGGACTGACAGTCCTTGAGTAAACCCGAAAGAGCTCTTTCAACAACAAATAATCGTCACAACATGTAGGGAGAATTTATAGGGGTTTCCTTGCTAACCCAAGCTGACCAACGAGGAGAGGGGCAGGGGGTCGTGCCGTCCTTGCTGGAGGTCACACGGTGGCAGGTCAAGGCCCCAAGCCGGGCAGTCGGACTCTGAGCTGCCCCCACAGGTCTGCAAGGGTCACGTTGGCCTCGTGTAGATAGACAGCAGCACCCAGGACGTGCGAGGCTGGAGCTGGAGTCCCATCCACTCCCAGGACAGAGGCCTTGTCACCTGGAGGGGCCCCGTCCTGGCACCGCTCCTCCCCTGGGCCCGTTCCCCATAGAGACAGAACTTAAGAGCCCCTCGACCAGCCCGCCCTCAAGGGGAGGCCCCAGGCAGCACCTCTGGGAGTAGCAGGACCTGCCCTGGGGACCACAAATGGACAAATGCCTTATCCTGCGGGCAATGGGCCTCATGGAGGAGACACTGGAGCCCCGCAGGGACCCTCCGCCCTGACACACACTCGCCCTGCATTCAGGCGACACACTGCAGGGGGAGCCTGTGGGGGCGGCCCGGGGGTTAAGGCCAGAGAGGGAAGCCTGAACGGGGAGGGGCTTATGGGCAGGCGAGTGGGTGGCTCCAGAGGTCCCCAGGAGGCTGGCTTGGCCAGGCGACAGCCGCTGTGGGAGGACCCAGGCCTGTCGCAGCCCAGGCCTTGTGAGGGCTTAGCAGAGTCTGTGATCCGGGGCTGGGGTTAGTGGCTCTGAGGCTGGGGAGCCACCCGGGCCTCTAACCCCCCCTCGGAGCCACAGGGACAGGCCACGGGTCCTGAGCTCTTATGCGGCCCACGCTCCCGACGCCTGGGGCAGGGCCACCTGGGGCTCAGCGCTGACCTGGGCGGTGGTCTCCGTGGAGCGTAGCCCTGCCCCCACCGGGGACAGGAGGAGCCAGGGCTCCACAGACTGACGGCCTCTCTTTTCTCTCCTCTTGCTGCCCAGTGTCCCCACTTCAGCTCCTTTGCCGATGAGCTGACCGACTACGTGACGAAGAACATTCTGGCCACGCCCATCATGAACGGCAAAGATGTCGTGGCCATCATCATGGCCGTGAACAAGCTCGATGGCCCGTGTTTCACAAGTGAAGACGAAGATGTGAGTGTGGGGGCCTTCTGAGCGTGCGCGCCTCTGTACGCGACCACCTCTGTCCCCGGCGCTGCCCTGTGCCTGGCGGGTGCGCCTGTGTTCTCCCGATGTCTGTGCGGACACCTCTCCTCAGCTCAGCTCCCTGAGCTCCTCTGTGTCCCCGTTACACGTCTGTGCGTCCCCTCACGCGTCCGGGCCTGTGCGTCTTGACGTCTGTGCCACGCACGGGCCGTGTTCCTGGGCGCCCCTCCAGCCTTGCACACCTGACCGCCTGCTGAGAACCGGGCTTGCCAACTGCTGTCGGTGTGATGTCTGTTTCAGGTTTTCCTGAAGTACCTGAACTTTGGCACGTTAAACCTGAAGATCTACCACCTGAGCTACCTGCACAACTGTGAGACGCGCCGCGGTCAGGTACCTGTCCCCCCGCAGCGCCCGCCCTCCGGGACGCCCTGTGCATCCCGCCCCTGTGCCGGTATGTCCGAACAGAGACAGTGCAGTGCGCGCGGGGGGCCCGAGGCTGTGGCGTGACATTGCGAGGGTGCCCGCTGCCTGGAGACAGCATCGGGGGCCATTGAGCCGCTGGGACCCCATGAGAGGTTGACTCTCTCATCCCATCTGCCCACCCTGACTCACCCCCAGTCCTGCTGCTGCCGCGGGCCCCGCCCCCCCAGAAGCTGCGTCAGACTCGCTCTGGGCGGAGTGGTTGGGGTGAATGACGATGGACAATGGGGACAGAGATCCTGCCACCAGGCGGCAGAGTCCCCTGGTGGGTTCAGGCCCTAGCGGCACAGGATGGCCGCTACAACCAGGGCAGGAAACTCTCTCCCGTCGAGGAGGGTGTGGGGCCTAATGGGAGCAGAGGTGGGGCCTTGCATTTGGGGACCAGGTACAGAGCTGCCCGGCATGTGAGGTGGGTCCCCTCTGTGTCCTCCTGCCTCGGTGTCGGGGCCACTGGAGGCCTGGAACCCAGTGTGTGGGCCCTGGGAGAAGACAAAAAGGCAGCTCTCGTCCCTCTGGGCCTGTAAAGCTGTAGAGATGTGGCCTCTGAGCTGAGCCTTAGAAGATGTGGGGGCGACCTGGTCACTCCACGCCCCCCCCCACTTTCTGTCCCATCTGCAAATGCTGTGCGCACCCTGGGCACCCACCGTACATTTGCTTAAAAGCTGAGAGTCCCTCTGCTTGCGTCAGCGTCTAGAAAGGCTACGCGGGTGCCCCCTCCTGACCCGTGGGCTACAGAAGGGGCAGCCCGAGCCGGGGTCTGGGAGCCCCGGGGTATCCTCTGTCAGTCAGCCCCACTGACTGGGGAGGGGATAAAAGCCCAAGAGTGAAACCTCCCACAGGCCATGGCTGAGCGGCAGGGGCAGGACAAGAGGGTACCCCGAGCAGAGGGAAGAACAGGGCCTGAGGCCTTGGAGCAAGTGACGGCGCAGTTGGGGGTCAGTCAGGCCGGGCTCAGGGCCAGCTGGGGAGCAGTGAAGGGCTGCGAGGCCGGCCTGACACGTGAGACTGCGTTCTAGGAAGGCCCCGGGTGCACTGTCCTTTGGGGGCGAGTTGCTGTGAACCACACGCTGCAGGGACAGGGCTCTCCACGGGAGCGGCTCCTTTCACCCTTATATTAATTTATATTATTTGTTTACATCCGTCTGGAGTCACGGGTGTTTAGGTTATAACCCTGGTCACCTTGATTGATTTTGTTGTTCCGTGTGTTCCAACTGTGGCCGCTGGGAGCCTCTCAGTGGGCTCTCGGGCCGCCAGACAGCGCACATCAGCCCGTCCCTCTGGGTGTTTCCTGTATGCTAGGTTGGCAGGTGGGTGAGTTCGCTGGTTTGGGGTGAGGGGGGCTGACCATTCCGTACTTTCTGGCACAACCAGATGCTCCAGACTCATTTGTATATTTCCTGTCTGGTCCTGGAATCAGCAGTTCCTCAAGGAGCCCAGGAAAGGTCTTAGAAACAGAGGTCTGGGCACTGGATGTGCTCTCAGCTACTGGGGCGTCAGAGCAAACAAGTACAGGTGCGCGCACTGGCCTGCGCGAGGGCGCACCTGCAAATGGTTCTGCGTGTAAGCACGAATCCATAGTAAGTTAGACTTGCCTCTTGCTGGAGTCGCTAACACGCTCTGTCACCACACGGATCATTCTGGCTTCCCCGCTTGCTGCTGTGCGAGTCCCCGCTCGGACGGTGACGTACCTGGCTCCCACCATCCACCACTCATCTACTTTACGGCTCAATCCCACTGTGTGCACAGCAAGAACAGAATTGCTAACCCATCCCCCACGCGAGACAGTTTGCCAAGCAGAGGACAGGGTTTATGGGCAGCCCGTCGTTAGTCTTACAGACTCTGCTCATTTCCAAAGCTGCTTCAAGTCAGCCCCTTTCTCCACCTCCTTCAGTGAGGGGGTGTCAGGTGTCCAGTTTGAGTCTCTAGTCAGTCTGCATTCTTTCATGGAAACCTCCAAACCGCTAACTGACGGTTTCCTTGTCGCACATTGGGGACAATTGTTTGTGCCATAAATGCCCACAGACCTAACAAGCGCATCACGAGAGGTCTACACCATTACAATACGCTACAGAATAATGTCACTGCCCGAAAACTCCCCTGAAACATCTAGTTTCTCACCATTAAGTTTGATGCTTGCTAAAAGGTTTTGTAGAATTTTCATGTAGCTAAGGAAGCTTATTTCTATTTGTCAGAGTTTTTATTCTGAATGAGTGTTGGATTTTGTCAAATGCTTTTCCTCCATCAATTGATATGAACGTGTTATTTTTTTCTTCTTTAGACTATTAATTAGTCGATTATATTAATTGATTTTCAGATGGTGAGCCAGCCATGTATACCTGGGATAAATCGCACTTACTCATGGAATATACATATTTTAATACTTTATTGCATTGGTTTTGCTGATATTTTATTAAGAATTTTTGTATCTATGTTCGTAAGAGATTTTGGTCTGTTGGTTTTCTTTCTTGTGATGTCTTTGTCTGGTTTTGGTATTAGGTAACGCTGGCCCCATAGAATGGGTTAAGAAGTTTTCCCTCTGCTTCTACTTCTGAAAGAGACTGTGGTGAATCTGGCATAATTTCTTCCTTATCTACGTCTGGTAGAATTCATCAATGACTTCATCAAGGACTGGTGCTTTCTTTTTGGAGGGTTAGTGATTATTATTCCAATATCTTTAATACATGCAGTTCTGTTCAGATAATTCTATTTCACCTTCTATGAATGATGGTAGTTTGTGTCTTTCAAGGCATTGAAAACTTCATTTTATCTAAGTTGTTACCTTTTGGGGCTTAGTGTTGTTCTCAATGTTTATTTTCTCCTTCTGCTTGCTTTAGGCTTAAATTGATTTTCCTTTTCTAGTTTCCTAAAATTAGATTATTGATTTTGGATCTTGCTTCTCTTCCATTATGTTCATTCTTGATGTTGCCAACATCCGTCTAAGCACCAGTTTCACAGCGTCCTGCAAATTTTGATAAGCTGTATTTTTGTTTTCATTTAATTCAAACTCTCTATAAATTTCCTTGGAGACTCTTTCTTTGACCCATGTATTATTTAGAAGACTTCTGTTTCATATATTTTGGAATTTTCCAGCTCCTTTCTATTTAATTAATGACCCCTAGTTTGATTCCGCTGTAGTATGATAATACACTCCTTATGATGTTTACTCTTTATTTGTTAAGATATATTTTATGGCCCCAAATATGGTCTATTTCGGTGAGTGCTCCATGTGACCCTGAAAGAACATATATTCTGCGGTTGCTGGATGCAGTGGTCTTGCTGGTGTCCTGCCTGCCGGATCTGTCAGTTACTGTAAGGAGAGCACTGAAGCGAGCCAACTTGTGGGTTTATCTATTGCTTCCTGAATTCTGTCAGTTTTTGCCTCATGTAATCGATGCTCCATAGTTAGGTCCAGACACACGAGGGGTGTTATCTCCTTGGAGAAATGACCCCCTGTATCGCTATGGAATGTCCCCTTTTGCCCCTGGTAATTTTCCTTCTTCTGAAGTCTGCTTTGTCGACAACTGATAACAGCCATTGCATGTTTCTTTGGATTGGGTTGGCATAGTATGTATTTCTCCATCTCTTTGCTACTTTCCTAATTACTTTTATTGCGGTAAAATACACATCACACAACACTGACCATCCTAGCCAGTCTGAGGTCTACCGTTCAGTGGCATTAAGTGCATTCATATCGTGTAACCACTACCGCCATCCGTCTCTAGAACTCTTCACAAATCCCCAGGCTGAGACTCTGGCCTCACTAAGTACTAACTCCCCAGTCCCCTTGTTCGCAGCTCCGGGCACTCATCATTCCACTCTCTGCCTCTGTGATTCTGGCCACTCCAAGTACCTCATATAAATGGAATCACACAGTATTTGTCTTTTTGTGACTGGCTTGTTTCATTTAACATAAAGTCCTCGAGATTCATCCATTTTGTAGCAGGTGTCCGAGTTTCTTTCTAAGACCGAGTAATACTCCGTCATCTGGATAGAACCCATTTTGCTACCCTTTTATCCATCAATGGACGTTGGATGCTTCCACAGCCTAGGTATTGTGCGTGACTCTGCTGTGAATATGAGCGCACAGCACAGATGTGTCTCAGGGACCCCCAGCTCTTCGGGGTGCAGACCCAGATGGGGAACTGCTCCATCACAGGCCAGTTCTGTTTTTAATTTTTGGAGGAACTTTCATACTTTTTTCCACAGTGGCTGCACCATCGGCCATTTTCACCAACAGGGCCCAGGGTTCCAATTTCTCCACATCCTCACCAACACTTGTTATTTTCTGTGTATTTTTATAGTAGCCACACTAAGGGTATGAGGTGGTGCTTTACTGGAGTTTCGGTTTGCATTGCCTGGTGATTAGTAATACTGATCGTCCTTTCATGTGAGTATTGCCCATCTGTGTAACTTCTTCGGAAGGTCCATTTAAGTCCCTTGCCCATTTTTTAATCTGGTTCTTTGGGTTTTTTTGTTGTTGAGTTTTAGGGATTCTTCACATAGTCTGCATATTCACCCCTTATGAGATATATGATTTAAAAACATTTTCTCCCAAAAGTTCAATTTCGCTTTTGTTTCCTTTGTCTTTGGAGACATGTCCTGAAAGAAGTTGCTGTGGCTGATGTCGAAGAGGTTACTGCCTATGTTCTCCTCTAGGGTTTTGATGGATTCCTGCCTCACGTTGAGGTCTTTTATCCATTTCGAGTTTATCTT